>CAKNYM010047799.1:0-13628 GCA_932195095.1 Andricus curvator
AAGTGAATTTTTAGTTGTTATTTCAACAAAAAACGGTTTTCATTTCGAAATCAAAAGCAGTTAACTTCAACCTGAAAAGTCGAATTTCACCTGACTGTTGAATTTTCTTATAGAAAAAAAAAAACACAAAAAAAAAATTTTTAACAAAACATTTTAATTTCTAACCAAAAAGATGAATTTTAAACTGAAAAGATAAATTTGAAGAAAAAAAATAAATTTTCAACCAAAGAGTTCAACATTCTTTCGAAATGATGATTTTTTAACGAAAAGGAATTTTCAGGAAAATAGTTAAAATTTTAACCAGAGAGATGAATTTTCAACTAAAATTATGAATCTTCAACCCAAAGAATAAATTTTTAACAACGTATTTTAAATTTTCACCAAAAAATTGAATTTTCAACCAGAAAAGATTAATTTTCAACAACAAATTGTATTTTCTAATAATAATAACAATTCTTCAAGTGAAATAGTTGAATTTTCAACCAACCAGATGAATTTTAAACTAAAGTTGTGAATCTTGAAAAAAATGAATTTTCAGTAGGATTTTTCTTTAAGAAGAAGAGAATTTTTTCCAAAATAGTTGCTTTTCGAACCAAAAACACAATTTTGCAACAAAAATGTTAATTTTTAAACAAAGAATTTAATTTTTTACCGAATTGTTGAATTTTGAGGTCAAAAAGACAAATTATCTACAAAATTTTTCATTCTGCAACCCGAACAGGCGAAATTTTGAAAAAAAAATTGTTAACCAAATAATAAAATTTTTAGATAAATAATATAATTTTTAACCGGAAGAGATTAATTCTTAAAGAAAAATATAAAAAAAGACTTTTCAACATAAAAGAATTAATTTTGAACCAAGCTTTAAATAAAAAAATAAACGAATTTTCAACCAAATATTTAAATTTTCAACCAACCAGATGAATTTTAAGCTCAATGATAAATGTCTAATAACAAAAAAAAAGAATTTTTAACGAAAGAGTTCAACGGAGGTGAAAAAATTAATTTTTAACCTAGAAAAAATGAATTTTCAATTAAACATTCAAATTTTCAACCAAACAGATTACTTTTTGACTACAATGAGGAATATTTAAAAACAAAAAAATGAATTTTAGGTGAAAGGATTTCAATTTGCAATCAAATAGTTTAATTTTTGCCAAAAAAATTAATTTTGAACTGAAATGATGAATCTTCAACCAAAAGGAAGAATTTTCAATAAAACACTTAAATTTTGGATAAAAAAATTAATTCTAAACTGAAATTATGAATCTTCAACCATACGAATGAATTTTCAACATATTACTTCAACTTTTGATGAAGAATTTGAATTTTCTACAAAAAAATATGATTTTTCAACATCTTCAACCAGAAAGTATAAATGGTAACAAATAAATTAATTTCCTGACAATTGATTGAATTTTTCACCAAATTGTTGAATTTTAAAGTCAAAAAGAAAATTTTTCCGCAAAACTGTTTATTTTTCAACCTGACAACACGAATTTTCAATCAGACAGTAGAATTTGCAACCAAAGAAATGAATTTTTAACCAAAATGATGAATTTTCAACAAAAAGGATAAATTTTCAGCAAAATAATTACATTTTTCAACCATAGAGATAAATTTTAAACTGAACTTATAAATATAAAAGAATTGATTTTTAACACAGTTGTCCGGCTTTTAACTAACTAGTTGAATTTTCAACCAAAAGTACCATTTTTCAAACAAACAGTAAAATTTTCAATCAAATAATAAAATTTTTCATCCAATACTAAAATTTTTAACCGGATGAAATTAATTCTCAGAGAAGAATGTAAAAGTAGACTTTTCAAATAAATTGACAATTCTTAAACAGAAATAGTTGAATTCTTTAGCAAAAAATTAAGTTTTAACAATAAAAAAAAAAACGAAATTTCAATCAAACAGTTAAATTTTGAACCAATTATACGAATTTCAAAGTAAGGTGGTGAATATTTAATGAGAAAAGAAATTAATTTTTAGTACCTGAATTTTTAACCAAAAATATTAGTTTTTACATTAATTCTCAAACAAAAATATGAAAGTAAAATTTTCAAAATAAAAGAATTGATTTTTAGCTAAAAACAGTAAGATTTTTAACTTATAAGATGCATTTTGAACTTAAATAATAATTCTTTAACTGAAATAGTTGAATTTTCAACCAACGAGATGAATTTCAAACTAATGTTATGAATCTTCAACAAAAAAATTAATTTTCAGTAGGATTTTTCTCCAACAAAAAAAAAAGAATGTGCAACCACATAGTTGAATTTCAAACCAAAAACATAAATTTGCAACAAAAATGTTAATTTTGAAACAAAGAATTCAAGTCTTTACCAAATTATGAATTTTTAGGTCAAAAAGACAAATTTTCTACAAAATTGTCTATTCTGCAACCCGAAAAGACGAATTTAAAAAAAAATTAAAATTTTTAACCAAATAATCAAATTTTTAGATAAATAATATAATTTTTAATCAGAAGAGATTAATTCTTGAACAAAAATATAAAAGAAGACTTTTCAACATAAAAGAATTAATTTTGAACAAAGGTTTAAAGAACAAAATGAATAAATTTTCAACGAAATATTTAAATTTTCTAAGAAATATTTAAATTTTCAACCAACCAGATGAATTTTAAGCTAAATGATAAATGTTTAATAACAACCAAAAAATAATTTTCAACAAAAGAGTTCAACGGGTAAAACAATTAATGTTTAACCTAGAAAAAAAAGCTAATTTTCAATTCAACTTTTAAATTTTCAATCAAACAGATTATTTTTTGACTACAATGAGGAATATTTGAAAACAAAAAAATGAATTTCAAATTTATTGAATTCTGAAAGAAAAATGTAATAATTGATATTTCATCCCAAAAAGAATTTTTATTTTGAAATCCAAAACAGTTTAATTCAACTTGAAAATACAAATTTGCAAAAAAATTGCAAAACAGATTTTTCAGTAAAGAAGAAACAAAATTAAAACGAAAGAGCTGAATTTTTAACTAAGATTATGGATTTTCACAAAAATAATGAATTTTGAACAAAAGTGTTCAAGATTAACATTATTAGTTGAATTTTAATCCAAAAAAACATACTTTCAACAAAAAGGTTGAATTCTAAACCAAGCATAATTATTTTTCAACAAAATTGTTTAATTTTTAACGAAAAAATGAAATTTTCAATCAAATAATAAAATATGTTCCCAAAAACTCATTCTGATGAACAATTTAAAACTACTACTACATAATATATTTCTATCGTTAATGGTCATTAAAATTTTGTCAAATATAATTTCAAAAAATGAGAATTCGGGTAAATAGTAATTTAGTGAAATAAAAAATATCCCAAATGATTATCCGTGAAAAGATAAATTAGGTGACATAATCATTCAAAATAGAAATACACTCAACTCCCGATATAAGACCTCCCGGTTTATGACGTTACTAGTGCTGATGGCCTCCGCAGTTTCGTGAAGAGCGAAGCCGCGGGGCCGAAAAGGATGATGAGTTCAGTCAAGCGTGACAAACAGCTCAAGGCCCGCACTCTCAGCACATTAGTTGCATCAGGTTACGTCATGCGTCCAAAATTAGAAATGATTTATGCGGCCCTTTGTGTTTATGTTTGGATTTCCCCAATTTAGGATCAAGGCCAAGGCAAGCAAAGCCGGAAACCTGTCTTATATCGAGAATTGAGTGTAATGACAAATGTTAATTTAAAAAAAGTCGATAAAACCGTCTTCGGGAAAAATAGCCCAGTGAATTCCGGTTAAATAAACATTAGGAAAAGCAGTATTTCCACAATGCATCTCTTACCGGATTATTTGTCATTGTTGTCAACTACGTGACAAATCGACAGAATTTCCTGAAACTCTGCAGCAATTGTTAAAATAGTTTCGCTGAATGAGTAGTTGTTTCTCATCGTTGAAAATTTCTCTTAATATGAGGTTGAATCGGGGGTAGGCAACTATTGTCGGACCTGCTATTGTATTAGTTTGGTCCAAAACGTAGACATCCCTAAAGTCATGGTTTCCGCCTGAGGGCATATTGTTACCCTTGTGCGCACTAACTTTCACCCGCGGGATTTATCGTGTCGCATCGCTGGAATTGTTATCATAAGAGACCAACCACGTCTTGTTTCCAGCTGAAACCATTCTCACCCCCCCCCCCCTACCCCTCCCGCCACCCATCTCTCTCACATGCGCCTCTTAGCTTCCTTTGCTTCTTCACCTGTCCTCCTCTCTCTCTCACTCATTCTCTCTCTTTGTCTAGGCAATCCCAGCAAAGCTAATCATAAATCCAATGTGTCAGAATTACACGAAACATTCCCTTAGAACAAGTTGTCTTCACAACTACTCTCATTTATCCACTTCAGTTGTCAAACATATTTCTCTGCATTATAAAAAGATCTTGGTGTCACTGTTTTGAGAATTGAAACATCTCTACATGTTGGACCTACCTCCCTAAATGCCTGATACATCCTTAAATGCCTGCTACATCCTTAAATGCCTGCTATATTCCTAACTGCTTATCTGACCTTCCTCAATCTCCGTCCAAACGTCTCCTAAACCTTCCCAAATGCCTGAAATTTCCTTGAATGTGGATACCTCCTAACTGCCTGGTTGTCCTCCCTTGATGTCCGTTACCTTCCCCACTGCCCACCCAACCTCCTTTAATTCCCTCCATTGTCAAAATTATCTCTTTACATTACAAAAACATCTCGCTACCATTGTTTTAGAGATCGTGACCCTCTCTATGTGCTTGTCCTACTTTCCTAAATGCCTGCCACATCCTTGAATATCTGCTATATTCCTAACCACCCATCCGACCTTCTCTAATCTTCGTCCATTGTCAAAAATATCTTTCTATATTACAAAAAGATCTTCCAGACACTGTTTTATGAATCGAGACATTCACTAAATGCCCTTCCAACTTCCCTAAATGCCTAAAACTTCCTTAAATGTCGATACCTCCTAACTGCCCGGTTGACCTCCCTGGATGTCCGTGACCTTCCCCACTCTCCACCCAATCTTCCTAATTCCTGTCTATTGTCAAAAATATCTCTTTACATTAAAAAAAGATCTTGCTACCATTGTTTTAGACATCGTGACCCTCTATAAGTGCTCGTATAACTTCACTAAATGCCTGCAACTTTGTTAAATGCTTACTATCTCCCTAACTGCCCGGTTGTCATCCCAAATGCCAGCTACCTTCCTACCTGCTAATCGAAACTCCCATAATCGTGCAGTGTCAAAAATATATCTCAACATTAAAAAAAGATCTCGCTTGCACTGTTTTAGACATTGTGACCCTCTCTAAATGCTTGTCCTACTTTCCTATATGCCTGCTACCTCCTTTAATATCAGTGGCCAAAAAAATTAAGGATGTCCTAGAGTTGTCTTCAAGACATCTCTAACACGTCTTTAGGAACATATCCTTTGAACATCCCAGAGATGCTCTTAAGATGTCTAATGGCAGTACAAAAGATGTCCCAGGAACGTCCTATGTCTTTAAGACGTATTTAGTACGTCTTTAGGACATTGGACGTCTTAGAGACGTTGATTGGACTGACATTGGATGTCCTAGGAACGTCTCAAGGACGTTCTTGGGATCACGCTGACACTGTTTGAGGAATTGAGACCCTCTCTGAATGCATGTCAAACCTCTTTACATTACTGCAACCTCCTCAAAGGCTGGTTACCTCAACTAAGTGCCCAGTCTACCACCCTTGCTGCTTGCTGAACCTTCCTAAATGTCCGCCCTACCCACCTTAATTCTTAGATCCAACCTTCTCAATTCTCTGATTAACCTACCTAAATGGCCGTTTAACTGGCTGCTCAATTTCACATCTACTTGCTCAATCTCCCTAACTGCCTGTCTAAGCTCCCTAACTGCCTGCCCTTCCTCCCTATATCTCTAACTACTAACCATGCCGAATTTTCCTTTATTATGTCCATTCTTTTTCCAAAATTACCCATTTTCCCAATTACCGTAGATAACTTTTCCAAATTTATAAAGTATTTTTGAAGTGATAACTTCTTATGGCACGGTGTGAACTCGCAAAACTAAGAAGACTTGAGGGGAAATACGGGTAACGCTTCACGGGTAACGCTTCCTCTCCTCTATCTCTTTTTCGCTACTCCCACTGACTGACTCTTCCAATTCCTCTTCCTCTCTTCCTCTCTATCTCTCCTTCGCTTCTTCCACTTCTCTTCCTCTCGCCACTCTCTCTTTCGTTTACTCTCATACAATATGATACAATATCATACGATGTGTTGTACGATATTATGTAATACGACACAATATGATACAGTCTGGTATAATATAATACAATTTCACAATATATGATACAACATGATACAATATGATATAATACCATATGCTATGATACAATATGATACAAAATAATACAATATGATGTCATAACATACAATGTGATACAAACGCATCTACTCTGATAAATATGATACAATAGCATATACTCTGATAAAATATGATACATTATCATACAATATAATGCAATACGATGCAATATGGTACAATATGCTACAGTATGATACACTATCACACTATATGACACAATATGATACGATATAATGCAATATATTGCAATATGATGTAATATGACACAGTATAATACAATATCATATGTTATGATACAATATGTTACAATATGATACACCCTAATACAATGTGATACAATATCATATAATATGATGGATTATGATACAGTATCATACAATATGATGCAATATGACGCAAAACGATACACTATTATGCGGCACAATAAATATGATACAACATGTCACAATATACTACAGTATTGCACAATATGATACACTATCACACTATACGATACAGTATGATGTGATATGATGTAATATGATACATCATGATACAATAACATACGATATGATACAATATGATACAAGATAATACAATATGATGCAATGCGATACATTACGAAACAATACCATACAACATGATACAGTATGATATGATATACATCATGCTGTACCAAGTTACACTGTGATGCACTATAATGATGCAGTATGTTACAATATGATACAATATCATATGCCATGATACAATATGATACAATAAATACAATATGATGCAATATCGTACAATTTAATGCAATATCATATACTATGTTAGAATATGATACAGTATCATACAATATGATGAATACATCATATGAAGTTATCACTTCTGCCTGACCTCCAACGACGGCTTACGTTTTTTCTTCAATTTAATAATTTCAATTCGATTCAATGCAGTTGATTTAATTCGAAGTCATAATGTGATTATATATATATTTTTTGTCCGAGATGTAAGACCATGTAACAAAGTATTCAAATTCAAAAATCAAATTTTTTAAATAATTATAAGATTGATTCCTAACAAAATTGATCAGATTTGAATACAATTATATACAAAAAAATTGTTTTTCAGGTGCCCGACTTTGAGGGTTATTAAGCGGGTATAATTCCGAAAAGGTCACCTAAGAACATTGACTTGATATTTGGCCTACATGTTCCTTTTGCATTCTAGTTAAAGGTCTCCAAAAGATTTGTGGTGTAAATTAATATAAATGAAGTTATCGAAATTTTATACTTATTTTCGAAATTTTTTTTTTAAATCTCTAAAAATATTGATTTGAGATAAAAATATTGTAAAGAAAACGTTTCATGTCGTATAGAAACACCTTTTCCTTTGTTTTTTCACTTTTTTCCTGAAATTTATAGTTTTCAAGGAAAATGACAACAATAAGGTTTCAGAATTATTTTTGAAAAATATATTAAATTTTGGAAAATATTAATTAATCTCAAAGGGATCAATATTTGGTTATTTTATAAACAAATGTATAATTTAGGCACCTTCATCAATTTTGTTCTCCACTACTTCCCCCTCTACTCGCTTTCCTAGGTAACACCTTCCATTCCCTACTGCCCTTCCCCAGCTCTTACCTTCCCACCCCTATACACTCTCATTTTTAATCATTTCGCCTACTACACAGAGGCTCCAGAACGTGGGATTTTTCGGCCCCCACCACGTTCCCATCTGGGAGCAATGCATGCAAACGTAGCGTGTCGGTGAGAAGACTCTGTTACGCGTTGCGTCGGCCATCCTCGTGTAAAGCCGAAAATGCACGAGCACGAACCCGTGTTTCGGGCCGAGCCGAGCTTGCCCGACTTCGCGATTCAGTTTCGTGGGCTATTAGGAGGTTTGGGTTGATTTTTGTTTTCAAGAATGACACCTGAAGGAAAGAATTCAAATGCATGTAATGAAGTCTCAAAATATTTTTTATTATGTCTTTCAGGAACCTATATGGGATTTTAAAATTAGATTAATAATATTTATCACTTTCAAGTGATTTCATTTTTTATTATTTATGTTTTATTTTTCAATCGATTTCAAATATTGCAAAGTTCAAATGATAATAAATAATTATCATTTTTAATTCAATGTATAGAATTATTGAAAATAAAATTGATACAATTTTAAATTATAAAATTAAATTAATTTTAAAAATTAAATTAAAATTGAATTAATTAATTAATTAATTTGATTAATTAAATTAGAATCGAATTAAATTAATTATAAAATTTTAAATTTTATAAAATTAAATTAAAATTGAATGAATGAATTAAATTAATTATATTAGAATTGAATTGAATTAATTATAAAATTTTAAATTTTATAAAATTGTTAATTTATTGAATTAATCAACTTTTTTAATGTATACTCACCTCTGATAATTACCTTTCTTTTCATGCTATTTTAGGCTATAATCACAATTTTGGGGATTTCAAGAGAAAAAGCCAAAAAATTATTAACTTGTCCTCATATGCTTTCTTAACATATAAAAACTTTATGAAACCTTCAATGTCTAAAAATATTTATCTGAACATTACAAAATTAATTTTTCACAATTTTATTTTTATTGTGAAAGAATTGTAATTGGAAATTAATTGCGAAAAATTGTAAAATAAATTTAACAAAATTTATTTATTAAAAAAATATCTCATGATTTTTTAAGGACAAACAATTTTAAAGGTAACTCTTTGCATTATTTTAATAACTAATGACCATATTTTCTGAATGTTTTTCTTTGATGCTGCCCTGATAGGGTCAAACATGGTACAAAAAACCGTCGTGAAATTTCAAATAAAAACTGTACTCTGTATAAATTAATTTTGAAAAGAAAAAATATTGATAACTTTTATAAGTATTCCCAAATTTTATTTGAATATGATACACAGTGATTTTTATTTTAAAAATTCTTGTAAATAATTGGTCATTTTAAAAATTTTATGATATTTTTGTACCATGTCAGACCTTAGGGAATAGATTTTAGAAATGAAATTATAAAAATATCTCAGCGTTTGGTTGATAATAATATTTTTTGTTGAAATTTTCATTTGACATATCTGAAATATTGAAAAATTTGTCAAGAATCCTATATGAAAATTATATTTATAGAAATTAAAATAAGCAAAAAAAAAACAGTTAAGTAATGAACAGTCATTTGAAATTTTTTATTTTGTATACAAAAATATTTTTCGCCTTAAATTATAATTTTGTTGAAATTTTTCTTTCTTCTTCATTAAAAAATTTAGTGATTTGAAAATTTATTTATTTATTTGGTTGAAATTTAATTGTTTGAAAGATGATTTCAACTGTTTTTAATTGAAAATTTGAATTTTTTAAATTGAAATAGCATTTATTACATTTTTCGTTGAAAAATTTTTCATTAAATTCAACCGTTTTTTATTTAAAATAAATTTTTCCATTGAAATAGCAATTATTACATTTTTCGTTGAAAATTCAGCTTTTTTGGTTGAAAATTCAACAGTTTAGTTAAAACTCATATTATTTGTTGGAATATTGATTGATAATCAGAAATATTCAAAAATCTTCTTAAGACTCTTAGGAAAATTATATTTATACCTATAACCTTAGATATAAATAACTTAAATAATGAATAGTTATTCGAAATTTTTATTTTCCATTTGAAATATTTCGAAATTTTTGTCAAGAATCCTATATGAAAATTATATTTATATGTATAAACTTAAAATAAGCAAAAAAATTTTTTTAAATAAATAGTTATTTGAAATTTTTTATTTGTATTAAAAATTATTTTTTGCCTTAAATTATAATTTGGTTTGAATTATTCTTTTTTCTTAACATTTTTAATCAAAAATTAGAATTTTTTCTGATTGAAATAGTAATTATTACATTTTTTGTTGTAAATTCGGCTTTTTTGGTTGAAAACTAATTTTTTTGTTGTTGAAAATTCAACTGTTTAGTTAAAACTTATATTTTTGTTGGAATTTTGATTGACATGCAGAAATATTATGAAATCTTTGAAAATTTTCTTTAGAATCTTAGGAAAATTATATTTATACCTATATCCTTAAAAGTAAGGCACCTCAAGAATGAATAGTTATTTAACATTTTTATCTTGTATCAAAAATTATTTTTTGCCTCAAATTATAATTTGGTTTTAATTCTTTTTTTGACTAAAAATCGTTTTTACTTGAAAGTCTATTTATTTTCTTGTTTTTATTGAAATAGCAATTATCACATGTTTTGTTGAAAACTAACCTTCTTGCCTGAAAATTAAACTATTCGGTTGAAAATGTTTTTTTTTTTGTTCCAATTTTAATTTGAAATATCTGAAATCTTAGAAAATATTTCGAACTTTTTTTTTAAGAATCTTAGAAAACTTATATTTATTTTTACAATTTTATTTTAATTGTGAAATAATTTTAATTGAAAATTAATTGTAAATAAATGTAAAATAAATTCAGCGAAATTTATTTTATAAAGATGTATCCCATGATTTTAAAAAGACTAAACAATTTTGAAGGTAATTCTTTGTAGTATTTCACTAACCGATAAAGATATTTATATAATTTCATTCCTGAAATCTATTCTCTAATGTGAAATATGGTAAAAAAACGTCCTAAAATTCAAAGGATGATCAATTATTTACTAGAATTTTAAAAATAAAAATCAATGTGTATCATATTTAAATAAAATTTAGGAATATTTATAAAAAGTATTAAAAATTTTCATTTTTAAAATAAATGTATACAGAGTGCAGTTTTTATTAAAAATTTTACGATGGTTTTTGTACCATATTTGACCCTAGGGCAGAATCAAGGCAAAATATTCTAAAAATATGTTCATTAGTTATTAAAATACTACAAAGAATTACCTTCAAAATTGTTTTGTCTTTTAAAAATCATGGGGTATTTCTTTAAAAAATCAAATTCTTTGAATTTATTTTACAATTAATTACAATTAATTTTTATTGAAATCATTTTACAATTAAAATAAAGTTGTAAAAATAAAAATGAATAGATATAAGTTTTCTAAGATTCTTAAAAAAAAATTTCGAAATATTTTCTAAGATTTCAGATATTTCAAATTAAAATTTGAACAAAAAAAAAACAAAACATTTTCAACCGAATAGTTCAATTTTCAGGCAAAAAATTCATTTCCAACGAAACATGTGATAATCGCTATATCAATAAAAAAAAATTATTTGTAATGAAACCCCGTTGAATTTAACTTTAAAAAAATTAATTTTTAACAAAATAAATAAACTTTCAAGTAAAAACGATTTTTGGTCAAGAAAGAATAAAAACCAAATCATAATTTAATGCAAAAAATAATTTTTGATACAAAATAAAAATGTTAAATAACTATTCATTCTTTAGGTTATTTATTTTTAAAGTTATAGGTATAAATGTAATTTTCCTAAGATTCTTAAGAAAATTTTCGAAGATTTTTGAATATTTCTGAATGTCAATCAAAATTCCAACAAAAAATATAAGTTTTAACTAAACAGTTGAATTTTCAACAAAAAATGAATTTTCAACCAAAAAAGCTGAATGTACATAGAAAAATATAATAATCACTATTTCAATGAGAAAAAAATCTAATTTCTGGTTAAAAACAGTTAAGAAAAAAGAATAATTCAAACAAAATTGTAATCTAAGGCAAAAACTAATTTTTGATACAAATACAAAATTTCAAATAACTATTTATTAAAAAAAAAAATTTTTGCTCATTTTAAGGTTATATAAATATAATTTTCATATACGATTCTTGACAAAAATGTCGAAATATTTTCTAACATTTCAAATATTTCAAATTAAAACTTAAAAAAAAAAATTTCAACGAAATAGTTTTATTTTCAGGCAAAAAAGGGTAATTCTCAACGAAAAATGTGATAATTGCTATGTCAACAAAAAATTATTTCAAATAAAAAACGGTTGAATATAACTTAAAAAAATTAATTTTCAAGAAACTAATAAACTTTCAAGTAAAAACGATTTTTAGTCAAGAAAAAAGGAAAATTACAACCAAATTATAATTAGACGCAAAAGATAATTTTTCATGGCAAATAAAAATTTCGAATAACTATTCATTATTTAAATTAATTATATCTGAGGTTATAGGCATAAATATAATTTTCCTAAGAGTCTTAAGAAAATTTTCGAAGACTTTTGAATATTTCTGATTGTCAATCAATATTCCAACAAAAAATATGAGTTTTAAATAAACAGTTGAATTGTCAACCAAAAACGCTGAATTTTCAACGAAAAATGTAATAATTGCTATTTCAATGAAAAATTTCAAATTTTTAATTAAAAACAGTTGCAATCCTCTTTCAAAAAATTAAATTTCAACCAAATAAATAAATTTTTTAATGAAGAAGAAAGAAAAATTTCAACAAAATTATAATTTAAGGAGAAAAATAATTTTGTATACATGCAAAATAAACAATGTCGAATAACTATTCATTACTTGACTGTTTTCTTTGCTTATTTTAGTTTCTATAAATATAATTTTCATATAGGATTCTTGAGAAAATTTCACAAAATTGTTCAATATTTCAGGTATGTCAAATAAAAATTTCAACAAAAAATATTATTATCAACCAAACACTAACTGAGATATTTTTATAATTTCATTCCTAAAATCTATTCCCTTAGGTCAAACATGGTACAAAAATATTATAAAATTTAAAAAATGACCAACTATTTACAAGAATTTTTAAAATAAAAATCACTGTGTATCATATTTAAATAAAATTTGAGAATACTTATAAAAGGTATAAATATTTTTCATTTTCAAAATTAATTTATGCAGAGTACAGTTTTTATTTGAAATTTCACGACGGTTTTTTGTACCATGTTTGACCCTATCAGGGCAGCATCAAAGAAAAATATTCAGAAAATGTGGTCAGTAGTTATTAAAGTACTGCAAAGACTTACCTTTAAAATTGTTTGTCCTCAAAAAATCATGAGATATTTCTTTATTAAATAAATTTTGTTAAATTTATTTTACAATTATTCGCAATTAATTTCCAATTACAATTATTTCACAATAAAAATAAAATGGTGAAAAATTAATTTTGTAATGTTCAGATAAATATTTTTAGACATTGAGGGTTTTATAAAGTTTTTATATGTTAAGAAAGCATATGAGGACAACTTAATAATTTTTTCGCTTTTTCTCTTGAAATCCCCAAAATTGTGATTATAGCCTAAAATAGCATGAAAAGAAAGGTATATATCAGAGTATACATTAAAAA
>CAKNYM010047799.1:20088-36684 GCA_932195095.1 Andricus curvator
ATATATACCTTGCAATATGAAAAGCTTAGAAAAAGGATAAAAAAGAGGCAGGGTTTATGGAACGTATATATGAAATAAGAAAGGGAAGATTAAAAAAGATTAGAGGAGCCTAATGTGGTTATTTTATACGCTGGTGTGGCCGGTATTAGACTATGAAGCAGAGAGCTAGGGATGGGAGGAAAAGTGATAGATTAGGAGGTTACAAGAATTATAAGGTTGACGCTAGTAAATAAAAAGACACTTGGTATGGTAAAAGAAGAGGCGCAAAGGGATAAATTAATTACTAGAGCGGGAAAGTTTGCATGAAAGTTTGAGGAGGAGCTAAGGGAGGGAAAGGGATAGGAGTTAGCGAAAAAGTGTTTGAAGCAGATAGAAGAAAAGAAAGGGAGGGTGATAGATTGTCGAGATGGGAAGAAGTAAGAAGGGAGTACTTTCGGGATAGAGATGTACGATATATGAAAGGAGTATATGAAGAATTAGAGAAAAGAAAAGATGGAGGATGCTTTAAAAATCAAAATATAACAAATGGCATAAGATGATACAAAAAAGAAGGAGTACATAAGTATTTAGAGAAGGGATGGGAATAAAAATGAACCAGAACAGCAAGATTTAGATTGGGTAACGATGTAAGGAAAAGGATGTATTGGGAAAAAGGATAACAGAAAGAAGAAAATCTGAGAATGGGAAAATCAAGCATGGGAAAATGTATGGTAAGGTTGTAGAAGAGGAATTAAAGAAGAAGGAAGCTGGCAAGATAATGCGGCATATATTTCATTTGAAACCTCAATAATGATAACAAAATGGAGGTTTACTCCACTGGTGCTTGAAGAAGTTTATAAGATTGAATTCAATTGAAACGGGACCAAATTGGGTAGGAAAAACGGGTTGCAGACGAAGAGTGCAAATAATCAAGTTTGAGGAATCGACGCGACGGTTTTAAACGAAGGTGCTGTCACTGCAGTTGGAGAAAATTGTGTTGGGATACCGCAAAGTTATCGTGGGAAAGAGGGTATAAAAGTTAAGGTGGAGGAATCAATCAAGCGAAAGGGAGGGGAGTTAGCGAAAAAGTGTTTGAAGCAGATTCAAGAAACGGGAAGGAGAGCGACAGAAATAGCGAGATGTGAAGAAGAAAGGAGGGAATAATTCAGGGATAGAGATATACGAGATGGGACTGGAGTATATAAAGAATTGGAAAAGAGACAGAGGGTTAGAAAATTAATATAACGAGATAGGGGATGATTGAGAAATCAGAATAAATGATATAGCTGATAAAAAAGGAAGGTGTACTAAAGTTATGAGGAAAGGGATGAGGATGGACAAGAATTTTTAGATTGGAAAATGAGATAAGCGAAGGGATGTATTGGGAAAAGAAAGAGAACAGAAGTTATGAAAGAAACTAAAGATAAAAGAAGCTGGCAAGAGAGCAGTAAAGATTTTAGAGAAGGATATATTGGATGAGGAGTGGATGAAGGAAGTTGAGTCGGCTAGAGAAATGAATGCAAAAGAATGGAAGAGTGAATGTCGCGAGGTAGGGGACAAGAAAGTTTAATTCGAACTTGAGGCAGTGAATTGGAGGAGAGTTAGCGATAAAATGCTTAAAAGTGGCAGAAGAAAGGATAAGGAGGGCGATACAATTATCAAGATGGGAAAAAGAAGCCAGTTTTCGAGAGAATTGGAAAAAAGAGAGAGAAATGAAAAGATAATCAATAAAAAGAGATGGGGAGATTGTTGGTGAATCAAAATAAATAATACAAGATGATAAAAAAGGGAGGTGTACCAAAGAAACGAAAAAAGGGATGAAGAGAGAGAAGACGGACAAAAATAGCACGATTTAGATTGGGAAGAGAGAGAAGCCAAGAGATGTATCGGAAAACGAGATAAGGAATGAGATGCATTGGGAAAAAAAGAGAACAGAAGGTTGCATGAAAGTTTAAGGCGGAGGTAAGGAAGTGAATTGGAGAAAAGTTAGCGACAAAGTGTTTAGGAGAGAGGTAGAAGGAAGGATAAGGAGAGAGATAGAACTAACAAGATGAGCAAAAAGAAGAAGGGAGTTTTTGAGAGGATTGTGAAAAAAGAGAGGAAAATAGAATTACTAAAAAGAGATGAGGGATGGTTGATAAATCAAAATAAATAATATAAAATTATGAAAAAGGAAGGCGTACGAAAGTAATGAGAAAAGGGATGAGAGGGAGAAGATGGGCAAGAATAGCAAGATTAAGATTGAAAATGAGATAAGGGAAGGAATGTATTGGGAAAGAAAGTGAATAGAGGGTGGGAGAGAAATTGAAGATAAAGGAAGCTGCCAAGAGATTGTGGTAAAGATTTTGGAAAAGTGCGGATTGGGTAAAAAGTGGATGAAAGAATTCAAGGGTGTTAGAGAAACAAATGAGGAAAAATAAAAGAGTTAATGTAAGAAATAAGAAGGTTGATGCAGAAGAGAAATTACAGAAGAAGATAACGGAATGTTAAGGAAATTTATAAGTTTGAATTTAATTAAAACATGACTAAATTAGGCAAAAAAGAGAGTCCGGGAGGTTTGAGGATTGCGAGTAATCAAGTTTTAGAAGACGTCACCACGGTTTTAGAGTAAGGTGCTGTCACTGTCGTTGGGGAAAAGTGATGGGATATCTTGATTTATCGCGGGAAAGGGAGCATAAAAGTGTAAGGCGGATGTGAGGAAGTGAATTCGAGGAGAGTTAACTATAAAATGTTCCATGAAGATAAAAGAAAGGATAAGGAGAGTGCCAGAATCAGCAAGATGGGAAAAAAGAAGAAGGGAGTCTTTGAGAGAATTTTGGAAGAGAGAAAGAGGAAAAAAAGAGAAGATGAACAAGAAAAGCAAGATGCAGATTGGGAAATGAGATAAGGGAAGGCATCTATTGGCAAAAGAAAGAGAACAGAAGGTAGGCGAGAAATTGAAGACGAAGGAAGCTCGAAAGAGAATGTGGTAAGGATTTTAGAGAAGTACGGATTGGGTGATGAGTAGAAGAAAGAATTTACAAGGGCTAGAGGAACGGATGAGAAAGAATAAAAGAGTGAATGTAAGAAGAAAAAAGGTTGATGCAGACGAGAAGTGAAAGAAGAAGATAACTAAAGTTGTTCATGAGCGTCAAGATTTGTCTTGAGACCTCAGTGATGTTAAAAAATAGGGTTTACTCTCCTGGATGGTAAGGAAGTTCATAAGTTTGAATTTAATTGGAACGTGACTAAATTAGGCAGAAAAGAGGGTGGGAGAGAGTTGAGGAGTACAAATAATCAAGTTTGAGAAGACGCGATGGTTTTAAACGAAGGTGCTGTCACTGTCGTTGGGGGAATCGTGTTGGGATATCGAAAAGTTGTCGCTCTGTTTAACTTGGCTGCTAATATTGTTAAGTCCGCGGGTAAGCTTTGTGATTTCCATCGGAATTTCAATCTCGTTTATCTGAGGGTAACTTTAACGCGGTTCAGCGCTCGCCACCGCCGCGGGACGACCACGTATCGAATTTTAATCAATCACCTGTAGGGACAGCCAATTCCAGAGCCAATTAACATATTCATTCCACTCCCGTTTTTAGACCCCTTTCCGAGAAGCTCAAATCGCAATATGCCAACAGACCATTACGAGTTAAACTCACACTGACCCACCCAACTTCAAACATCAACAACCTGCGAATTTATTATTGAACTTTCGATACGAGATTACAAAGGGTGGCTACTGATCCGGAAAACCAGGAAAACTGGGCATTATCCTGGAATTTTGGCTACCGGGGAAAAGACAACTTTTCTATTCTCGCATCAACTTTAAATTATTAGAATGAGAAAATTTTGACTATAAAAATCAATTTTAAACATATATAGAATACCATAACTTCCCTACTCTTTAATAAAATGTATTAATATTGTAGGTCAATCGATTCGTCTCGAACCAAGGAATCTTTTATATTCTTGCATCAACTTTGAATTATGTTGAAGAAAAAAGTTTCAGTATGAAAAATCGTATTTTTAAATATTATGAATTACCATTACTTCCTTACTCTTCAATAAAATGTATTAATATTATAGGTAAATCGATTCGTTTCGAATCAACACAACTTTTCTGTTCGTGCATCAACTTTGAATTATGTTATTGAAAAAGTTTTAATATGAAAAATCAATTTTCAAAATATATGAATTACCATAACTTCCCTACTCTTTAATAAAATGTATTAATATTGTAGGTCAATCGATTCGTCTCGAACCAAGGAATCTTTTATGTTCTTGCATCAACTTTTAATTATGCTGATGAAACAAGTTTTAATATAAAAAACAGATTAATTTTTAAAATAATTATTACATTTCCTACAGAAAGAGATCAATTTTCAACAATAAACAATTAATTGTTGACCAAACAGTTGAATTAAAAACCAAACAAGTTGATACTGGAACTTTTAACAAACAAAATTAAAATAAAAATGAAAAAAATTGAATTTTCAAGCTAAAAAGACCAATTCTTTAGAAGGTAGTTGAATTTTTAGCAAAAAAGTTAATTCATAACTAAGAAAGATGACTTTTCTACCATGAAATATTTTTTTTACGAATGTTGAACCAGTTGAATGAAATGAAAGAAAAAAGATTTTTTAACAAATTAGTTGAATCCTCAACCAAATAGATGAATATTCATGAAAGAAAGAATTATTTTATACCGAATAGATTAATTTTGGACTAAAAAAAAAAAATTCTGAACCTAAAATCAAATTGTCAAACTTTCAATTTGAAAAATTAATTTGTATAACAAAAAAAAAGAAACTTTCAACAACAAAAGACGAATATTTGACCAAAAAGTTGAATCCTCAACCAAAAAGATGAATTTTTAGCAAATGAGATTAATTTTCTAACAATAAAAACAAGTTTTCAACAAAATACATGGATTTTTCACCAAATTGTTAAATTTTCAATTTCTAAACGATACATTTCTAACTGAAAATCATATAGTTAAATTTTCAACGAAATTTCTGACAAAAGAGACAAATTTTCTAACTAAGAAGATGAATTTGAAAAAAGTGGTATTTTTAATGAATTTCAATTTTTTTTTTGTAGTTTAACTTTAAACCAAGTGGCTCATTTTTCAACAACAAAAATTGAAGAACTTCTAACGAAACATGTAATGGTTGCTATTACAAGTAAAAAGGTTTTAATATAAAATAAAAAATTGTTGAATTCAACCAAAAAAGACGAATTTTTGATAAAATAGTTGAATCCTAAAACAAAAAACAGAATATTTTTTCAAAAAAGCAGTTGCATTCTTAACCAAGAAGGATACAGAAGGAAAGACAATTTTTGAAAAAATTATTTAATTTTTCTACCAAAGAGATTCATTTTTGACTAAAATGAAGAATCTTCAAAAACAAAATTAATTTTCAACAAAAGAATTCAAAATTCAACCCAAAGTTTCATTCTTTAATCAAACAAATTGATTTTCTAAAAATGGTGTAGTTACATTCACAACGAAAGCATTTTCAACAAAATAATTAAATTTTAATAAATTATTTAAAGTTTGTTGACAATATGAGAGAAAAAAAGAATTCTTCAACGAAGGGAGTCAATCTCAAAATTCATCCGAAAAATTTGTTCAAATTGTTTCTTCAACAAACTTTATAATATAATTTTAATTTTAGGTAAAATCTGCAATTCTTATAAAATACTAATGAGCAGAGGCTGATTTTATTTTCCGAAAGACTCTTCAAAATCTTATTTGATTGTGTTTTATTTTTTTTTTTTAAATTTGTTAGAAATTATACAGTTATTTTTGTTATAAAATTTTTTGAAAAATAATTTGAATGTTAATAATTCCAACCAACCAGAATTTGAATTCTTAACAAAATACTTGCATTTTTAATAAATATATAAATTATTAACGCAAAAAGATCAATTTTAGACCAAGTAGCTGAATTTTCAACTTAAAAAGATCAATTTTCAGCTAAAAAATTAATTTACAACCATAGAGATGAATTTTCAACTTAAATGATGAATCTTCAACTAGAATAGCTTAATTTTCATCTAAAAATAATAATTTTCAAAAATGTAGCTAAATTTTTAACCAAAGAGAAATTCTCAATTAAAATGTTGGGTCTCCAATTAAAAAAATACATTTGTTACAAAAGATTTAAACTCTTAACAAAGTTGGTAAATTTGAAACTAAAAAGATGAATTTTCTACCAAAAAAGACGAATTTTCAACAAAGCATATTTTCAACCAAAAAATAAAGATTCTTAATGAAAAATTGAAAAACGAAATAGTTAAGATTTAACGAAAAAAGATTCTAATTGTAACTAGTAAAATATCAATTCAATCAAAAAGATAAATTTGCAACTAAAAAAATTAATTTTCAAACGAAAGTGAAATTTGCTAAATTTTCAGTCCAGAAAATAATTGTTTAACCGAAAAAATAAATTTTCAACAAAATAGTTCAATTTTCAACCAAAGACATTTGGTTTAAAAAATTATTTTTCAACCCAAAAGATCCAAATAGTTAAACTTTAATCCAGAAAAGATCAATTTTAAACAAAACAGTTGAATTTTCAACCAACTAAAAAAAAAAAGAATTCTCGACAAAAAAGTTAAATTTTCAACCAAAAGTGGAAGAATTAAATTTTCAGTGAAAAAATAATGTTTTACCAAAAAAATATAATTTTTAAATAGACAAGTTAAATTTTTGAACTGAAATTATGAATCTTCAAAAAGAAAAATGAATTTTTAACAAAGGAGTTAAACTTTCAATTAATCAGTTGAATTTTCAACCAAAAAATAAAGATTCGCAATGAAAAATGGAATAGTTAATATTTTAACCAAAAAAGATTTTAATTTCAATTCGTAAATGTTCAGTTCAGCCAAAGAGATAAATTTTAATCTAAAAAAATTAAGAAATAATATGATGTTAATGTTTTTTTAGTTGTAATGTTTTATAAAAAAATTAATTATGAAAAAAGATAAAATTAATAATTGTTAAATTTTCAGTTAAGAAAATAAATATTCAACCAAAAAAAGAGAATTTTCAACAAAATAGTTCAATTTTCAACCACAGAGATATAGTTTGAAAAAATTACTTTTTAGCTCAAGGAACAAATTTTTCAACCAATAACAAATGTAAAAAGTAATCGTATTTTTTGAATGAAATGGAATAGTTGGTCATTGTGTGGGGCGTAATTTTTCAAAAAACATTATGTAATTATTTACACAATTTATTAATTATTCTCTATTTTCCAAATTTCTTAAAATTGGGACAGAGATGTCCACTTTTTTCCACAATTTTCCTATGCCACTTTTTGTTGAATAATTACATCATTTTGATACATTTCTTCTAATTTTTAACAAATTTCTATTGGTTTAACTAATTTTTATTTGCTCAAGTAATTTTTTAATATAGCTTAAAAAAAGTTGGCTAAAGCAGTGCTTTTATTATTTTAATTATTATGAATTCCCTAAAATGCAGCACTTCGTCCTCAAAAATGAGGACGAAAATTAGAGAAACAATTATTAATTGTTTAAACAATGATATAAAGCTTTTAGCAGAATTTAATACTCCTCAAAATCATTAAATATTATGCTTAATTCATAAAATACGATTTTTAAAATATTTTTGGGAAAAAATAATTGTTTAAAAAAATTCAGTTTGTTTAAAAAATTAATAAATGGTTAATATATTTTTTCTATGGACTATAAAATCAGAAAAATAATTGTATTTGTTTCGTTTTATATTATTTTTTAAAAGTTTTCGAAAGAAAACTTCTTGAGTAAATTTAAATTGTTTAAACAAATCGAAATTTGTTAAACATTAGAAGAAATGTATCAAAATTATGTAATTATTCAACCGAAAATTGGATATGATACCAATTTGAGAAAGAAGTGGACATTTCTGGTTTAACTTTAAGATTTTTTGAAAATAAACAATAATTATTTATTCGATTCCCGCCTCGCACTCTGAAAGAGCCTCGGCAGCCCATGCGGTGAACAGTAGCCTAGCAAGGGAGTTGTTCATCTCCAGAGAGTCGTGGGACCAGTACCTCTAGAGAAGAAGGTTCTCCAAGTACTTAAAGCTGTTGCTCTTGGTGGTTCGGAACCCACCTCAAACTGTAGGTCCCCCTCCCACCACCAAGAAAGTGTGTGGGGTGTGTTTAAAGGGATAGGGAAGAGATACAAGAAAAATGTACACCCTTAAGGGACACATTAGAAGCTTTAAGGCCACGTGACGAGTGTGTCACGTGACTGGATTCCAACCTTACCGACACTTTTTCCATTTGTAAACTCATTTTCACACAAATAGCCACATCGAGTTGAAAATTTGGGATACTAAATAAGAAGATCTAAGAGAGGTGTGTCTCGTCCTGAATTTGTATAATCATGAAAAAAGTTTTTTTTGTAAATAATTTTGTTTGGGATTTTTCATGATTATTAAAATTTAGGACCAGACCCACCTTTCTTAGTGCTTATTATTTATTATCTCAAATTTTCAACTCGATGTGGCTATGCGTGTGAAAATAATTTAGGAAATAAAAAAAGTGTCGGTAAGGTAGGAATCCAGTCACGTGACCCACTCGTCACATGGCCTTAAAAAAAATTGTATTATCTTTCGCGGTGTTAGGAGCAACAAATTTGATTGTTAATATTATAAAAATTAGGGCACTTTAGCAACAGTTTCAAAATTGGACGTGCAGATAATTTCCGCCGGAAGTGTACGTATTTTTTGAACGGCCCCTCATTAGAAATTGAAGAAACTCTCCAATTTGTCTACTAGAAAGTTTATTTTTGGGCTAGTTTCCTTTCTTCCAAAAGTGTCCTTACGTGAGAAGTATTAAGCGCGTTAAAATTAAACAGTTCTTCATTAGAGTAGAGTGCAGCCCCAATTCCGGCTGCAAACACATTAGAGAGCGAGGTTTCCGGCAAAAGTAATTGCGGATGTAGAGATGTTCACGGAAATGGAATGTAAGGTGTTGTAGGTCTTTGTTTCGGATACTTTTATTTATTTCAAAACTAGAATCTTTTCTCAATTTTAAAATGCATTTTAAGCCAGATACTTGTGAATTAAGGTGCTTCAAATGAATCGGTTTTTAAAATAATAGAAAATACGGCTACAAGGATGAATTGTTTGATGTAATATGTTTACCAGATAATCTAAAAGCTTTTACATGTCCAAGACTAGAGCCCTTTTTCGAAAAATGGTATTATCTTTTTTTTTTTGTTCAATTGAAACGTACTTTGAAACGGCAGCGCCTATTTTCGGTCCACCGTGTGTACACTCCAAGTCGCGCGTTGCCGGTTTCCAGGCGCAGAAAATTCAGCATATTTTCAATTTTCAAAAAAAAATTTGACTATTTTTCGGAAAAAGAACTCTAGTTTTGCACATGAATAAGCCTTCAGATTATGTGGTGAAAATATTACATGAAAAAATTCATACTAGTAGCCGTATTTTGTAATATTCTAAAAACCGATTTGTTTGAAACACCTTAAGGCTAACCAAGCTTACAATTTTTTATTATTTGCAGTGGAATTAAATTTAATGAAGGGTTCTCTGAAATGCAATACAGTTTACTTTAGGGGTAATTCACAAATTGCGCAAGGTGTTTTTCTGAAATTTTCAATGGCCTTGATGGAATTAGTTTCAGAAAAAAAATTTTCAAATAACATTTAGTGAAAAATTAAATTAATTTTTTTAAGAGAAATTTCCAGTTTTCTAACCAAATGAACTATAATATTTATTTAAACTATTATACTGTAGTCTATAAATTATGAAACTGTTATTAATTGATCGCACGCTTCACAGTAGGGTAAGTCGAAAATTAATCTTTAATTTAATCTTTTTTTACAATTCTAGGGGTGTCTAGAGACTTCTCATTTTTTTCAGATTAGATAATATTATTTGGCACGAGATGATTAGATTTTAATATGACCCTGTAATTTAATTTTTATTTTCTATTTCCAGAAAACATAAAAAAAAATTTGTTGGTACTTTAGTGCTTCAATAGGATCAAAATAAACTCACAAAAAATGCAAGATATATGGGGCATTAAGGGAGTATTTCTATTTGACCAAGCTTGTTTCAGGCGTTTTTCATAAATCATAAAAAATACAATTGTTAATATTTTTGAATGAAAGTTCTTTCATATTTTTAAGCAGATCTTAAACTTAAAAAATACATTATTACCAATTTAAAAAAAATAGGGGGGGGGGGCTGTAGCATTTCAAAAAATGTGTCCTGGAAACGACACCCTCACTTGGCTGACATGATTCAGCTGCTCCAGGTCATCCAAAACAAAAAATCGAAAATATTCTTAAAATATACGAGTACATCCATAGCTGGGACTTCAACAAATCAAAAATATTGAAAATCGATAAAATTACGCCCATTTGAAATTTTGTTTGCAAATTTTGACTATTTTGGGGGTAGTTTTTGACTTGCTAAAAATTCAAAAACCATTATTTTTCATTTATTCCAGTTCGGGCTACAGCCAAAAATCTGCTAAATATATCCTCGAAATTTGAGCTTAATCGGTCCAGTGGTTTTGACGGAATCATGTCAGGCATTTTAAAAAATCGTGTTTTGAGAAAAACGACTTGCTCAACATGTAGCGTGACAATGGAAATTCAGACCTAACACTGAAAGTTTTGACTGGACCTTGGATAAAAATCTATAAATGCTTTCGGAACATCGTATTGGGGAAAGAAAACCTACTTGAGACAAAGAATGATTCTATGATACACATTTATGACCTGCCTGCGGTTACAACCGAGGCCGCCCTCAACAGCGTGCGGCTGAGTACTCTCCGCTCTGCGCAGTTGACCCTGCTGCAGCTTCATTAAAAAGTTCGAACCAAATAAATCACTTTGCGTACGAATTCCACATACTATATACTATCAAAAAATAAAAAAAATAAAAAAACCGATTTTTTGGTCCGTTCAAATAGAAATACTCCCTTAAAAGTGGAAGCACTGATAATTTAGTCCAATTTTACTGCTGACCTTGATTTTTGATAGATTTTTTTATACTTAACGGCAATTCGCTAAGGCGAATATTGATTATTCCAGATAACGATTCTTGTTAGCTTTCTTTTTGTACTTGGTGGGGATACACTACCGCCAATGTTGATTACTGGTAATTTTTTTAGTACTTGTCGACGAGTCACTTCGGCGAGTCGAGTATCCGTCCGTCGTACTTTTTTCAAGGAGGGGAAGTGAGGGAGAAGTATGGGAAATTAAGGGTGGAGAAATGATAGGAAATAATGTGGTAGGGGAAATGAGAGGAGGGGTATTAGAGGAATTAAGGAGAAAAGGAGGGTAGGAAAAGTATTGGGATGTGGGGAAACTAGGGGAGGGGACTTAGAGGAAATTAGGATAGAAGAAGTAAGGGAAATTAGCAAAACGAGATGAATAACTGGAGGGGAAGCAGGCATGGTGCGTCAAAATGTAGAGAAATGAAGGGAGGAAAAGTAGGAGAAGTGAGGGGAGGGAAACTGGAGGATATGAGGGGATTAAAAGTAGATGGAGTAAAAGGAAATGCTGTGAGGGTAAGTAAGAGAAGTAACAGAGAGAATGTGATGAAAAATCAGGGGAGAGGATGTAAGTGAAGTAATTGTAAGTGCAAGAAAGAAGAAGAAATGATTAGAAATAGGGGAGAGTAGGGTGTAGAGGAAATGAAGGGATTCGAAGTAGGGAAAGTGAGGCAAAATAATGAGACGGGAAGTACGGAGAAATCATAACACGGGAAATCAGGGAAGTGATGGGAAATAAGGGAAGAGGAAGTGACTGAAGTGAGTGTAAGTGAGAGAAAGTAGGGAAATCGATTAGGAATGAAAATAAGTAGGGTGACAAAGACAGAAGATGTAAGAGGAAAGTATGGGAGAGGGAGTAGGGAAAGTGAGTGGTTCTTAGTAGGGGAAGTAAGGAAAGTGGAATCGAGGGACGGGAAGGTATGAAAAGTGATAGATAGTGAGGAAAATATGGGAGAGAGAGTAACGGAAGTGAGTGGCTGTTAGGAAGGGAAATAAGGGAAGTGGAAGTGAGGGGCGCGCAAATAGGAAAAGTGAGTGGTAGTGAGGCGAGCGAAGTAGGGCGAGTAAGGAATAGTAAGGACAGTAAGGGGAAAAAAGGGAAGGAACTAGGAAAAATGAGAGGTAGATAAGTGCGGAAAATTAGGGGATGGGAAGTAGGAAATGTGAGATGAAATGATGAGAGAAGTTAGGAAATTAAGGCAGGGGAAGTAATGGAAAATGAATAAAAATGAGGGTTATTAGGGTTGGAAGATCAGTTGAAGTATGGGCTAGGGAAGCGAAGAAGGGAAAATGAAGTGTTAACTGAGGACGATAGAAAAGGGGAAGTAGAAGCGGGAGAAATTGGAAAAGGGAAACAAAGGCTGAAGTGAGGAAAGGGAAATTATTTATATTTGGCGGCGGTTCGCTACAGCGAATATTCGTTATTCCAGACGAGCATTTTTGGTGGTTTTTGTTTTCCCTTGCTGGTGATTCGCTATAGCAAATCTTGATTCTTAGTAAATCTTCTTGTGTCTTGAATTGCTAAAGCGAATATTGATTATTCCAGAAAAGGATCCTTGATACCTTTTTTCATAATTGACAACGATTTGCTACCACGAATAATGGTAATTCTAGATAAGGATTCTTGATAGCTCTCTTTTTTGTACTTGACTGCGATTCGCTGCAGCTAATCTTAATTTTTTGGTAGCTTTTTTTGTTCATTGTGGCAATTCGCTACAGCGAATATTGACATCTTTTTTTGGTGGTAATTCAGTCTCGTCAAGATTAAGTTTTTTCGAGAAGCATTTTTCTTAGATTTTTGTGTACTTGGCAAAAATTTGCTACAGCGAATATTGATTATTCCAGCTGAGCATTTTTGGTAGCATTTGTGTAGTGAGCGGTGATTAGCTACCACGAATCATGATTCTTGGTAGCTTTTTGTATACTAGGCAGCGAATCTTGATCCTTGGTATCTTTTTTATACTTGGCAGCAATTCGCTACAACGAATATTAATTATTCCAGATGAGGATTCTTGGTAGCTTTTTTGTGCTTGACGGCGATTCGCTCTCGAGAATCTTGATTTTATTTCAATCTCGACGTTGATGATCACCTTCTGATGTTTCTCCCCATACGGAATGTGTCTGGGATGCTTCCTTCCGAGTAGTACAATTTAGGTACACTGTTCGCAAATGGCACGTCTCTCTTAAACCACCCGTTACACGTTCGACGGCTGGAAATGGTCACAGACGTGTATACGCATACTGGAGCACAACCCCGGTGTCGGGTCTCCGCTATACGCGATAGGAATAATTAATACACCCATAAACAAGGGCGCGGTGGGTACGCGATATCGTCGAACCGGCACATAAAATTGATACCGGGCATACACCGACACCCTGTTTCGCCTCCTTCCCAACCCTCTTTTCTCTCCTCTCTTCTCTCTCCTCTCTTCTCTCACCACAACCACCCTTCCTTCCTTCCTATACTATCGTATTTTCTGTCTATTATATAGTCTATGTGTTCACTTACTCGGAGCAAAATAACCCCTACGAGTGGCACTTGAAAGGCAAATTCGAGACTTATTCAATTTAAGCGGGCCGTAATTTGGAACTTGGAAGTATCTTCTGGCATGTAACTACACCGCGGTGGGCCTTAACGCCCTTATTCCGGGACGAATGTAGTACATTATATGAGCGCGAAATTGCATCCTGCTTTTATTACATCGTCATGTAAAGCAGCCCAATCGATAGCGCCTGGCTTAACGTAATTTTTATAGTCACATTATTGTAAAATTGAATGTGGCTCGATAATTTCACTTTTCTGATCAGCGATGTTCAGTATAATCGAATCTGGGTTCATGATGATGGATATTGGAGAGGAAAAATTATTTTTGTGTTAGCAGGAAATCCATGTGGGAGAAGAACGCGTTCATGTCCCTGTATTTTTATTTTCTGATGGTATTTTAATAGACTTGACACCCCAAGGTGCTCCTAGGAGAAGGGAAATAGAATTTTTTTTTACATAAATAGCGGAATAATAGATAAATAAATTCTTTGATCTATAGAATTCCGAAAAATAAAACAAGAATCCAAAGATCAAATTTGGACAACCACTAAGAAATGCTCCTATTGCAATTCCTGAAAAAAAATTTGTCTCTTTGGACAAAAATAAAAAAGAGGAAAGAAAAATGAGAAGGCAACCAAACAAATCCCCTTAATTCTCTTTTTTATTTCCTTGGTCTTATTTATTTTTATTATTATCAAGTCACAATATGAAAGCATTTATAATATTTATCAACGTCTCGGTTCTCATACAGCACCCTTATCAAGGTAAAAAATTAGAGCAGGTGGGAACAGCGATGAAACAACGATGCTATCTCCTTGGGACCTGAGATCTAAGAGTGGATCAAAAGGCAAATCCTTTAACACATCAGAAATAAGAGAAAGTCAATATTCATGAAAAATTATTGACGAATGTAATTAATCATACTAGAATAACTTTTTTTTAATTTATGCAAATCAGTTTCCAAATTAATAGACAACTTGTTTTGTTTTTTAATACAAATCATTTCCATGAATTCTCTCATTACTTTCACTATGTAAAATTTCAACATCATCCCAGTCAAACTCATAATCAACATCAACAAAGCCTTGTGTATAACAACGTCCTAAACGAACATGACTTTTGTGTTTCTCCATCATAGCATTAAGAAGTCTGCCAATCTGTCCCACGTAAGTCATCTTAGAGATCTTGCAAGTGATCTTGTAAACAACACCACCTTCTTCAAATTTATCTAAAGGATCTTTACAAAAATCCCTTTAATAAAATCTTTTTGACTTAATCAAGTACGTGCCTTTAAATTGTCCCATCTATTTAAAATTGCCTGTTTAACTAATTCAAGGGGTATACTCGGAAACATTGCAGCAACATCCAAAGAAATCATTACATGATCATCGGGAAAAGCTTTTTGAATAATAGTTTTTTGTATATTTATTTTGAAGTTGTAACAGAGTCTTTATGTATCAGATTAAAGTTTTGTTCTAAAAATTTCGTGGGAGTGTTGATAGTTGAAACAACCATTCTCAAAGGATAGCCATATTTATGAATCTTTCTCAAACCATAACATCTGTCAAGAACTGCGTCTTCGGTATTTGTAGCAGTCCATCTTATATCTTTCCCTAAAAGTTTCCCTGAAAGGATAGTTTTTATTATGAACTCAACTTTTTTTAAATTCAATGGACCTTTTTATAGGCAAAAGTTTGGTGCTCCCATAGGTTCAGTCATTACTCAAATTTTGGCAGAAATAGTTATGGAAGATTTGGAAGTCTTTGCTTTCAAGAAGCTAGATTCTGTTTTGCCCTTTTACTTTCGGTATGTTGATGACACTTAAGCATGTGTTCCTCTAGCAAAGTTGCAGGAAGTTATTGATGCTTTTAACAGTTTTCATCCAAAACTTCAATTTACCCATGAAATAGAGAAAAATAATAAAATCCGTTTTTTGGACATAGAAGTAATTAAAGGTCAGGATGGTAATATTGTTACCAATTGGTATAGGAAAGTACATATTCAGGTAGAATTTTAAATTTCTTTTCGGCTCATCCTTTATAAAAACAAAATTGCAGTAATCAAAAACTTAGTTGACAGAGCTCTAGGTTTGTCCTACATTTCATTTCACAAAAAGAATTTGAATATTGTTACAAATATCCTTTCTCTTAATCATTACCCACAAAACTTAGGTGAGAAACATATCACAATTAGAATTCAACAAATCGAAAACAAAATAACATTTTATCTACAGATAATCAGAAGGAATTGAGAGACTATAGTTCTTTTAATACTTTTGTTTTTCCGTTTTTTGGTCAAATTTCGAAAACTATTGAATTTGTGTTAAAAAAATTTAATATTCATACTATTTTCCGTATACCATTTAAAATGGATTCAATAATGACTAATTTGGATAAATTAAAGACAAGTTATTCTAGTATGATTAATTACATTTAGCAATAGGTTTTCATGAATCTTGTCTTTCTCTTATTTCTGATGTGTTTCTAACGGATTTGCCTTCTTTCCTCTTTTTTATTTTTGTCCAAAGAAACAAATTTTTTTGTTTTTAGGAATTGCAATAGTAGCATTCTTTGGTGTTTGTCCAAATTTGATCGTCGGATTCTTGTTTTATTTTCAGGAATTCTATACATTAACTTGAGTATTGGACGTTAAATAGGATTTTGAATTTGATTCCAATCTAATTTAAAATTCTTAAATTTCAATAAATTATTTTATATAAGTTTCTTGAATAGGTACCATATTGAATTGATTAAAAAACGCTTGAGATTTCAAGTCGAAATATGTTGCCTTCCCAACAAAATATTTTGAATTTTAAAGAAAGAAAGAGATGAATTTTTAACTCAATAGTTGAATTTTCAACCTACAAAGACTTCATGGATGGTATTCCTTCTAAAAGGTGTTGACCTAATATGCCGTTCAGTCTCCACAGTTTTCAATCACAACTTGCCAGCGTCGAGGCATATTTACAAACAGATTTTTGGCAACAGTGGAGAAGAACGACTTCCAGATGTCCCAAAGGTGACGAGTCAACTATTTAATCGCAAATACCAT
>CAKNYM010047799.1:36694-62805 GCA_932195095.1 Andricus curvator
GTAATATTCAGCTATTGTTATTGGGTCCAAATGAACCCTATAGACTTCAAGTATGCTATTTCTACTAAAACGCGTTGACCTAATATGCTGTCCAGTCTCTATAGTTTTCAATGACAACTTTGCAGTTTCGAGGCATTTTTCTAACAGATTTTTGGCAATAGTGGAGAAGAACGACTTTCAGATATCCCAATGGTGACGAATCAACTATTAAATCGCAAATACCATTTTCTTGATGCTTCAGACACTCTGCTGACCAAATTTTTCAATAGGATTGAGTTCTGGAGACAGGGTGGCCCAGATCCTATTAGCAATATCATTTCCAGTTTTCCACGAAGTGCGGAGTTGGCTTTGATGCTAAGGATCATTGTCCTCTTGTAATATTAGGTTATTGTTATTGGGTCCAAACTTCTCAGAAGATTTCAGATATGCTAAGAGGACAATAATTCCCGAGCATCAAAGCTGATTCTGCTTCTCGTGGAAAAGTGAAAATTGTCTTGCTAATAGGGTTTGGCCGCACAGTCTCCAGACCTTAAACCTATTGGGAAAATTTGGACAGCAGAGTATCTGAAGTTCGAAAAAAAGGTTATTTACGATTAAATAGTTGACTCGTTTTTTTTTAATATGCAGACTCGTCAATATTAGCTGAATAAGTATGAAATTACAAAATATAAATTGAAATTAAATTACAAAAGCAATTATTTTTTTCATAAGAAAATAACGAATCGATTAATTATGATAACAAAACCCTAACAATTTTCAGTTAAATGATACCCTAAGGGAAAGGAAAAACACTGCAGACGACTTAGGCGTAAAAATATCGTACCTAGCCTATCATGATTGGGTGAGGCATCACGGCGCCAAACTAAAAGAATTTTAAAATTTTAAAACCGTGACTAAATTAATTTTTATTTTTATTTATTATACTCGATGCGGGTTTTCGGTATGTGTAATATATGATGAATTCTTTTTTGAAATAAATTCTGTATTTTAAACTAAATCTACCAATTTAATTTTTCTTTTTTCGCTTTTCCTTAATGTTCATGGGGTAATTTGAAAAACTCGAAGAAAATAATGTTGCAAAATTCACACACATAATGAAGAATCGAGTTACAGTTGATTTTAATTTATTAATTAAAAATTTTATAATTACATTTTCATTTGAAATAATTAATTTTCAACCAATAGGAAATATGGAAAAAATACTTGAATTTTCTACCAAACTGATGAATCTTTAACTTAAAAAATTAATTCTCAACAAAAAGTGTAGAAGTTGATATTTCCACACAATTTTTTTTCCTATAAAAAAACGGTTAAATTAAACAAAAAAATTCGAATTTTCAACAGAAGAGTTGAATTTTCAACCAAGAAAGATTTTTCAATCAATGGAGAAAACAATTTCATCCAAAATGTTGAGTTTTTAAGTTATGAAGACGAATTTTTGAGAAAAGTTGAATTCATAACCCAAAAATATGCATTTTCTACCATAATAATTCAATTTTCGACTAAAACAGACGAGTGTTCAACCAAATAAGTGAATTTTTACTTGAAAAAGAGCAGTTTTCCAGCAAAAATGAAATAGCTGCATTTTTTATTTGAAAAAAAATTAATTTAAAAAAAAAAAAGTTTTTAACCAAGAAGGTTAAATTGCTACCAAAAAAATTTTCAACAAAATTTTGTTTAGCTAAATAAAATAAATTTTTAACAAAATCGTAAAATTTTTGACCAAACAGATGAATTTTGAACCATTAAGATTAAATGCCTATAAAAAAAAAATTTCAACCGAATATTGAATAGTTAAATTTTTATTTAAAATAATTCATTTTCAATAAAAAAAGAAACTAATTTTCAAGCAAAGAAATGAAATTTGAACCAAAGAAGAAAATAATTTTAAACAAAATATATAAATTTTCAACCAAAAAGGTTATATCGCTACCAAAAAAGACAAATTTTCAACAAAATAGATGAATTTTCAACCAAAAAAGATAAATTTTCAATAAAAAATAGAATGGTTTAATTTTAAGTTAGAAAAATAAGCTCTTAACCAAATAAAATGAATTTATAATAAAATAATTACATTTTTCACGAAATAGATGAATTTTCAGTCAAAAATATCAAATGTCTATAAAAAAAAATTCGACAAGAAATGGAATAGTTAAATTTTTAGTTAAAAAAATTAATTAAAAAAAAAAAATAATAATAATTCGCTGACAAAAAAGAATAATTTTCAACAAAATGCATGAATTTTTAACCAAATATTTTTAATTTGTAATAAAATTTTCAACCAAAAAGGTTCATTTCTAATTTTCTACCAAGAAAAAGACCAATTTGTAACAAAATAGATGAATTTTCGTTTTAAAAAGATCAATTTTTAACAAAAAATAGAATAGTTTAATTTTCAGTTGGAGAAATAAGTTTTTAGGCAAATTAAATTTATTTTTAGCGAACTAATTTAATTTCCAACCAAACAAATGAATTTCTTACCCAAAAAAATTAAATGTCTAATAAAAAAAAAGTTCGACACAAAATTTAGTTAATTTTTTAGTTAAATCAATTTTCAATAAAAACACTAATTTTTAATAAAAGAAAAATTAATTTTAAAAAAACACAATTTTCCACCGAAAAAGAAGAATTTTTACAAAATACATGAATTTTCAACGATATATTTTAATTTTTAATGGAATTTTTAACCTAATAGTTGAATATTTAACCAAAAAAGTGAATTAGTCACCAAAAAGAATAATATTCTACCACAAAAGACGAAGTTTTAACAAAATACTGAAATTTTCAAACGAATAGTTGAATTTTCAACTGAAGAAGATCAATGTTTAAAAAGACATTATATAGTTAAATTTTCACCTGAAAAATTAATTTTCAATAAAAAAAATAATTTTGACCAAAAAGATTAATTTTCTACAGAAAAAAAATTAATTTTTAATATAATACATGAATTTTCAACCAAATAGTTGAATTTTCAATTGAAGAAGATAAATATTAAACCCAACGTAGTATAGTTAAATTTTCAGTTAAAAAAAAATAATTTAAACAAATGTTTAAAGAATTGTGATTTTTTAACAAAATGAGTTTTCAAACAAAACTGGTTAATTTGGACCCAAAAAAAATATATTCTCACCCAAGATGATTAATTTTCGGTGGAAAAGACAAATTTACAACAATCACACGATTTTTAAACATAATAGTTACATTTTCAATAAAAGAGAGAAATTTTTATCTAAAATGATGAATTTCAGTAATGAAAAGTGAATTTTCAACAAATTATTTCGATTTCTAACCAATTAATTACAATTTCATTTCAAAAAGTTGAGTTACAAAAAAAAATCTAGTATTTCATAATTAATCTGAAAAATGTTTTTATTTCAAATAAAAAAAACTCGAATTCGTCCAAAAAAGGGAAATTTTCCACAAAATTGTTAAATCCTCCGCCTAAACAGATTAATTTTGAACAGAAAATTTGCATTTTCATCCAAGATGATTAATTTTCTACAAAAAAAAATTAGATTTTTATCTGAAAAATGTAAATTTTCAACAAAAAAAAATGGAATAGTGAAACTTTCAAATAATGAAATTGGTTGCACGCAAAAAAATGTTAACTGTATTTGAATCTTTGATAAAAAAAATATTAATTTTTGAAAATTGATTTTTTAAGGAAATATGAATTTTAATCAAAATACTTCAATTTTCAACCAAATTCTTAAATATTCTTCGTTTGAAAATTTAACTACTGAGTAAAAAATTCACTTTCTTTTAGTTAAAAATTAATTTTTTCAATTTTGAAATGAACCGTTGCATTTCTGGTTGAAAATTACTCTTTTTTGGTCGAATATTTATCTCTTTGGTGGAGAATTTTACTAATGAGTTCAAATTTTTTTTTTTTTTGTTCAAAATTAATTTTTTAATTAAAAATGAAACTGTTCCATTTCTCGTCACAAAAGTAATTTTTTTTTTTTTTTTTTGAAAATTTTTGTCTTTTATTAAAAATTTATATTTTTTAAATAAAAATGCATGTGTTTTCTTAAAAAGTTATCTTTGTGGTAGAAACTTAATCTGTTTTGTTGAAAAATCATCATTTTAGTTGTAAATTCAAATATTCTTTCGAAAATTAATTTTTCGATTTCGTCAAATTTAAACAAAAAGAAAGAAATATTTTCAGTAATTTTTCTATCTAATAATTGAAGATTATATTACTTAAATATGAGTATACAAATTTTTGGTCCCACTTTTTGAACTATTTAAAGCAGAAATATAGGAAATTCGATACAGTGATAAATTTTCGGCTGAAAATTTTTATTTTTAAAATAAAAATTCAACTATTTCGTTTAAAATTTATGTGTTTTGTTGAAAATTCATCTATTTGGTAGAAAATTAAACTTCTTGAAGAAAATTCCTTTTTTGTTGTTGCAAATTCAACTATTCTAGTTGATAATTAATCATTTTATTCGAAAAATTATCTCTTTTTTTAAAAATTCAACTATTGAGTTAAAAATTTGTTTTTTTAGTCGAAAATTAATTTTCTAACTAAAAATTTAATAAGGAACCTTTATTATCATCGGAGGTTTAAATTAAATTTTAATTAATAAGAATAATAATTTAAATTCAACTGTACTATTTCTGGACGCAAAATTATTCTTTTTTTTTTAAATTCATCTCTTTGATTAAAAATTTATCTTTTCATAATGAAAATTGAACTATTTGGTTTAAAATTTATGTGTTTTCTCAAAAAGTTATCTTTTTGGTAGAAAATTATTAATCTTTGTTGAAAATTCATAATTTTGGTTACAAATTTAAATATTTTGTTAAAAAATAATTTGTTGAATTTTTAATAAAAAAAAGAAAGAAAAAAAAATATATTTTTAGTAAATGTTCTATATATTAATTGAACATTATATCACTTAAATATGAGTATATGGATTTTTTGTCCCTTTTTTAAACTATATGAAGCAGAGATATAGGAAATTGGAGACAGTGATAAATCTGACGATTGGAAGCAGTGGTGTGCACGAGCGCATATACATGCCCCATTTATACTAGAATTGGGAATATGCACATATTAATGGAAATTCGAGCCAAGTCGAAAAATATCGCATCAACGTGCCTATTTTAGATATAATTTCTGCATTACAATTAATGCATTCTAATTAATTTTTCGCAGATGTTATTACTATTTGAAAATGTTCAAGTCGTATTTTTTCAATTTTAATAACAATGATAATTATTATATATTAACAAAATAACAATAATTTTTAAATAACAAAAAAAAATCTGCCTCAGCCCGGAGTTGAACCCGGAACGCCACTGGCCACGAGTGGCCGGCTCGATGGCGCAATCAACGCACCAGTCCTGCATTCTGATATTCCTGGTTCAAATCCAGGCTAAGACAGTTCTTTTTTCGTCAAAAAATATTTATCCATTTTTTTTGTTGAACTCACTTTGTAGAAAATTGAACTTTTTGTTCGAAAATTGTACTTTTTGTTTGAAAATAGAACTTTTTTGTTGAATATTCATTTTTTTGGTTAAAGATTCAAAATTCTAGTAGAAAATTTACCTCTTTAGTTGAAAATTGAAATATTTCGTTGAAAGTTCGCTTTTTTATGAAAAATTGATTTTTTTACCTGAAAATATAACTATTTTATCATACAAATTTGCTTTTTTTATAGAAAAATAATCTCCTTGGTTAAAAAATCATCGTTTTTATTGAAGGTTCATCATTTCAGGTGAAAATTTATTTCTTTGGTTCGAAATTAATTTTTGTTATTGATAATTCATCTTTTTAGTTGAAAATTCGTATCTGATTGCAAATGTAACTGTTTTGCTGAAAATTGTTTTTTACTAAAAATTATTTTTTACTGAAAATTTAACTATTCTAATGAAAAATATATCTCTTTGACTGAAAATTTATCCTTTCTAAATAAAAATTCATTCAATAAAGTTCATGTATTTTGTTGAAAAGTCATCTTTTTGGTAGAGAATTAATCTTCTAGGCGAAAATTTATCTTTTTGGTTGCCAATTTAACTATTTTGTTGAAAGTTAATTTTTTTATCTAAAATGTGTCTATACTAGTTAATGATTTATCATTTTGATTGAAAATTTATCCTTTTGTTTGCAAATTAATTTATTAAATTAAAAACTATTTGTTTTTTTAGTTGAAAATTAATTTTTTAATTGTAAATTTAACCATTCTTGGTTGAAAATTGATCTTTTTTGGTTGACAATTAATATATTTTGTTAAAAATTTAAACAATGAGTAAACAATTCAACCATTAAGTTAGAAATTCGCTTTTTAGTTGAAAGTTAATTTTTTTTATGGCAAATTTAATTTGTCTATTTCTGGTTGAAAATTTATTTATTATTGTTGAAAATTCATCTCTAATTGAAAATTTATCTGCATCAAATGAAAAATTAAACTATTTTGATTATCTTTTTGGTAGAGAATTAATCTTCTTGGTTGAAAAAATTTTTTTCCATTGAAAATTTACCTGTTTTATTTTTGATTGAAAATGTATTTTTTTTTTTTTTGAAAATTCATCTTCTTGGTTGAAAATTCGTCTTTTTGAATGGAAATTGAACTATTTTTTTGAAAATTATGTGTTTTGTTAAAAAGTTATCTTTTTGGTAGGAAATTAATCTTCTTGGTGGAAAATTTGTCTTTTTGGTTGAAAATTTAACAATTGTGTTGAAAATTAATTTTTTGAAATAAAAATTTAACTATTGCATTTTTTGCGGAAAATTGATCTTTTGTGTTTTAAAATTCATCTATTTGCTTGAAAATTTATCGTTTTTAGTTAGAAATTCAACTATTTTTTTGAAAATTCATGTATCTTGTTTAAAATTCAATGTCTTCTAAAACATTTTCTGCTGGTGTCAGGATGTTGTAAATTTGCCAGATTTTGATTGATAATTCAAATAATTTCGTTGAAAATTCATCTTTCTCGTTGAAGATTTAACTATTTTGTTGAAAATTAATTTTTTTTATTTGAAAATTTAACTGTTCTATTTCTGGTTGCAAATTTATTCATTCTTGTTGAAAATTCATTACTTTAATTGAAAATGTATGTTTTTTAAATAAAAATTGAACTAATTTGTTTGAAATTTATGTGTTTTGGTGAAAAGTTATCTTTTTGATACAGCATTAATTTTCTTGGTTGAAAATTCTTTTTTTTTTGTCAAACATTTAACTGCTTTGTTGAAAATAAATTTTTTGAACTGAAATTTTGACTATTTTTTTTAGCTAGAAATTCAAATATTCATGGAAGATTCGTGTAATTTGTTTAAAATTCAATCCTTGCTAAAACATTTTCTGCTGATCTCCTAATGCTGTAAATGTTCCAGATTTTGGTTAAAAATTAATTTTTTTATTGATAATTTAACTGTTTTATTTGTGATTGAAATTTATTTATTTTTGTTGAAAATTCAGCTTTTTCGTTTCAAATTTGACTATTTTGTCGAAAACTAATGTTTCAACTGAAAATCGAACTACTGAATTTCTAGTTGAAAATTCATCTTTTTTGGTTAAAGATTTATCTATCTGATTGAAAATTGATCCTTTTTTGTTGAAAAATCAATCAATTATTTATTTAAGTTATTAAAAATTCAATTAAAATTAAATTCTTAAACATTTTCTGTTGATCTCAGAATGTTGTAAATCTTCCAGATTTTGGTTGAAAATTCAACTATTTGGTTGGAAATTCATGTGTTTCGTTGTAAATTCGTCCTTCTTGGTAGAAAATTAATCTTCTGGGTTAAAAGTTCATATTTTAAGTTCGAAATTTAATTAATTTGTTGAAAATATATTTTTTGAACCGAAAATTTAACTATTGCACTTCTGAATGAAAACTGAGCTTTTGTGGTTGAAAATTCAACTACTCAAATAAAAATTGATGCTTTTTGGTTATAAATTCAAGTATTTGTTGAAAATGCATGTATTTTGTTTGAAATTCAATTCTAAAACATTTTCGTTTTTGAAAATTCAACTATTTTGTTGAAAAATCATCTTTCTTGGTAAAGAAATTAATTTTTGTAACTAAAAATTTAACTATTCCATTTTTCATTGAAATTTTATATTTTGTAGTTAAAAATTCAACTATAACTGAAAAAATCAATTATTTTGTTAAAAATTCAACTATTTGGTTGAAGATTGAGGTCTTTTGCTGGAAATTAGTTTTTTTCAAACATTAATTCTTTCGAATTGAAAATTCATCTCTATAGTTGGAAAGTTAGCCAATTTTTTGAAAATTCGTCCCTTTATATTTTCATCTTATCTATTTTTTTTGAGATATCAACTATTACATATGTTTCGTCAAGAAATTATCCTTTTTGGTTCAAAAATCAACTACGTGATATAAAGTTGGAATAATTTCTAAAAAATTCATTTTTTTGTGAAGATTCATTATTTTCATTGAAAAGTCAACTATTTGGTTGTAAATGAACTTTTTTTGTTGGAAATTCATTTTTTCCGATTTGATGATTCAACTCTCGTCTTCAACGGTCGTTTTCGGTCCTAAGGTTAGTTTATTCGTTCCACGTCACATATCGTTCATGGACGGTCCCTAACGAAACTGAGGATACCGAGGTTAGTGACAGGGCCTCTTTGCTATCTGTTCCTTTTTCTTTTTACTTTGATTTTCTTTCTGTCGTAAACTCATTTTTGCTCATAAGGCTGATTTATTCGTTCCACGTCACATGTACATGGACGGTCCTTAACGAAACTGAGGATACCGAGGTTATTGAGAGGGCCCCTTTGCTATCGGTTCCTCTTCCTTTCATTTTGATTTTCTTTCTCTTGTGAACTCATTTTTGCTCATAAGGTTCATTTATTCGTTCCACGTCACATTTTTATGGACGGTCCCTAACGGAACTGGTGATACCGAAGTTGGGAAGAGGGCCCCTTTGCTATCTCTTCCTCTCCCTTTCACTTTCATTTTCTTATTCTTGTAAACTCATTTTCGGTCCTAAGTCTGGTTTATTCGTTCCACGTCACATATAGTTCATGGACGGTCCTTAACGAAACTGAGAATATTGAGGTTAGTGAGAGGGCCCCTTTGCTATCTCTTCCTGTTCCTTGCACTTTGATTTACTTTCTCTCGTAAACTCATTTTTGCTCATAAGGTTCATTTATTCGTTCCACGTCACATGTTTATGGACGGTCCCTAACGAAACTGGTCATACTGAGGTCAGTAAGAGGTCCCCTTTTCTATCTTTTCCTCTTCTTTTCACTTTGATTTTCTTCGTCTCGTCAACTCATTTTCGGTCCTAAGGCTAGTTTATTCGTTCCACGTCACATATAGTTTATGAATGGTCCCTAAAGAATCTTTTGATATACTAAGGTTAGTAAGAGGGCCCCTTTGCTATCTGTACCTCTTCGTTTCACCTTGATTTCCTTCTTCTCGTAAACTCATTTTTGCTCATAAGGTTCTTTAATTCGTTCCCCGTCACATGTTTATGGACGGTCCCTAGCGACACTGGGGATACCGAGGTTAGTGAGAGGGCTTCTTTGCTATTTGCTCTTCTTCCTTTCAATTTGATTTTCTTTCTCTCGTAAACTCATTTTTGCTCACAAGGCTGATTTATTCATTCCACTCCACATGTTTATGGACGGTCCATAACGAAACTGGTGGTACCGAGGTGAGTAAAAGGGCTCCTTTGCTATCTGTTCCTCTTCATTTCAATTTGATTTCCTTCTTCTTGTAAACTTATTTTTTGTCCTTTAGCTGGTTTATTCGTTCCACGTCACATATAGTTCATAAACAATCCCTTATGATACTGGGGTTATCGAGTTTAGTAAGAGGGCCCCTTTGCTACATTTTCGTCTTCCTTTCACTTTGATTTTCTTTCTCTCGTAAACTCATTTTTCCTCATAAGGCTGATTTATTCGTTCCACGTCACATGTTTACGGACGGTCCCTAACGAAACTGGCGATACGGAGAATTCCAGGGCAAAGGTCAGTTCACGTACAAACAGACCATGAGGTAAAGTCGCTCCTGGTGGTATTCAAACTAAAAGTACGAAGATCAAATACCTAGGGTCTAGATTGAAAGTGGGTAAATGTACGTGTCCTCTTCCTGGTCCACTCTCGTCCTTTCAGGATTTTCTTCTAGCAGAAACGTTCTCTTCTTGCTTTGAGAAAATCTGTGTGAAAACGAGAAAACCATCTGTATTCCTTGTAAAGGTCGCCGGGCTGTCTAATATCAAACGTTACTTGATGGCACCGGTCGAATAATAAAGTCTTCTTGAAAAGCTTCAATGTAGGTCAGCTTACTCCATGAATTCAATACTGGACGTGTCACTTGAATTTCTCTTTTTAATCAGAATGATTAAATTCAGTCTCGGTTTACTGAATTTTTTAATTCAACTGGCAACATCAATGTATTTTTTCGTTTAACGTTTTTCTAAAATATTTATTTAGCCATTCTGTTAATTGGTGCAATTCTACATACGAAGAGCCGTAACTGAAGTCATGTTCAAGGAAAATGGGACTGAAAGAAAAAGCTCTAGCACAGGGGTTTGAAAATCAAAATGTCCTCATTTTTCTCATTTTTTTACCACTGATTCAAAAAAAAAAAAGATAATAAATGTTATTCCTAATCGCAATTCTTAATACAAAGAGCTTTAATTTGAACAGTGTCCGAGGAAAATTAAACTAGAAGAAAAGCTCCTAGAACAGTGGCTTGGAATGTCAAATTTCTTAATTTTTCTAATTTTATAACGACTACTTGGAAAAAAGATTGTAAAAAAACAAATTTTATTCCTGATCGCAATTCTACATGCCAAGAACTTCAATTTGAGCCACTCCCGAGGAAAATAAAGCCATAAGAAAAGCTTCCAGCACAGGGGCCTGAAAGGCCAAATTTCCAAATTTCTTCACTCTTCCCATTTTTCAACCACTGATCTAAAAAAAAAAAAAAATTTTTAATTTCATTCTTTATCGAAATTCTAAATATAAAGAGCTTCAATTTCAGCCATTTCCGAAAAAAATAAATCTAAAAAAAGCTTCCAGCATAGGTGTCTAAAAATCAAAACATCAAAATTTCTGCATTTTTCTTATTATTTTTTTATTATTACTAGGAAAATCGAAAGCCCAAATTTCCGAATTTCTTCATTCGTCTTATCTTTAACCACTGATTCAAAAAAAAAGAAGATACTGAATGTTATTCTTCATCGCAATTCTGAATAAAAAAATCAAACTAAAAGAAAAGCTTCTAGAACAGTGGCCTGGAAAGCCAAATTTCTTAATTTTTCTTATTTTATAACGTCTAATTAAGAAAAAATCAGATTTGAACAAAGTAAATTCCATTTTTCATCGCAATTCTACTTGCCAAAAGCTTGAATTTAAGCTATTGCCAAGGAAAATCGAACTATAAAAAAAGCTTCCAGCATAGGGGTCTGAAAGGCCTAATATCCAAATTCCTTCATTCTTCTTATTTTCTAACCGCTGATATAAAAAAGAATGAAAAATAGTAAATTTTATTCTTTATCGCAATTCTAACTACAAAGAGCTTTAATTTGAGCCGTGTCCAAGGAAAATAAAGCTAGCCGATAAGCTTCCAGCATAGGGACCCAAAAAGCCAAATTTATTAATTTTTCTAGTTTTATAACGACTAATTAAAAAAAAAAGATTGTAGCAAAGTGAAGTTTATTCCTTATCGCAATTCTACATGCCAAGAACTTCAATTTCAGCTACTACCGAGGAAAATACAACCATGAGAAAAGCTTCCAGCATAGGGGCCTGTAAGGCTAAATTTCCAAATTTCTTCATTCTCCCTATTTTTTAATCACGCATTCAAAAAAAAAAAGATACTAAATAATATTCTTCATTGCAATTCTTAATACAAAGAGCTTTAATTTGAGCAGTTTTCAAGGAAAATCAAACTAAAAGAAAAGCTTCTAGAACAGTGGCCTGGAAAGCCCAATTTCTTAATTTTTCTTATTTTATGACGTCTAATTAGGAAAAACTAAGATTGTAAGAAAGTAAATTTAATTTCTTATCGCAATTCGACTTGCCAAAAGCTTCAATTAGAGCTTCTCCCGAGGAAAATCGAACTATAAGAAAAGCTTTCAGCATAGGGGTCTAAAAGGCCAAATTTCTTCATTCTTCTTATTTTTTTACCACTAATCTAAAAAAAAATTAAAGATAGTAAATTTAATTCTTCATCGCAATTTCAAATACAAAGAGCTTCAATTTGAGCAGTGTTCTAGGAAAATCAAACTAAAAGAAAAGCTTCTAGAACGGTGGCCTGGAAAACCAAATTTCTTAATTTCTCCTATTTTCCAACTACTGTTAAAAATAAACAACTATAATAGATAAGCATCTAAAAATAAAATCCATACCAAATTTGACCCTCTAACAAATATTGTAGGAGCTAGGACTGCTAAACGTTATTGGGATTTTTCACATAGCCTGCGAAAACCTGAACTTATAAAAATATAACTTTTCCAACATTTTTGAAAAAATTGAAAAATTATTTTCGAAGATTTCACATATTTCATATAAAAATGTCAAAAAAAGTTAATTTTCAAACAAACAGTGGGATTTACAACATAAAATGATGAATTTTCAACGAAAAATGTCATGCACAATTTATTTATCAAACAAAAAGGATTTTAATTTTGAATAAAAAACAGTTGAACTTATCTGAAGAAGATAAATTTTCAATTAAGTATTCGAATTTTCAGTAAAATGATTAATTTTCAAACAGTTGCATTTTTAACCAAGGAAGATTAAAATTTCACCAAAAAGAGCAAATTTTCTACAAAATAGTTTAATTTTTTAAGCTAGAAATTTTCTTTAGAAATTAATTTTAAAAAAAATAGATAATTCAACATTTTCTCATGAATCTCAAGGAAAGTCTTTTATTTTCTTGAAACCTTTCATCATTCTTGAAAAGCTCAGCAATTTCATTTGAAATCTTCAGGAATTTATATTTTGATTTAAGTTTTTTAGTCTTTTCAAATTGCAATTTTTCTAATCTTTTTTAAAACTTGTTACGAATTTTGGAAATTTTATAAAATTATTTTTAATCTTTTTAAATACCTTTATAAGATGAATATTTTAATAGAAAATAATTCGAAACTTTTTAAAGTAATTGAAAAGCTTTGAAATTTTATTTCAAAATCTTCACAAAATCTTTTCAGATTTTCGAATATTTAATATTTTTTTAAGCTTCTAAATAATAATAAAAAGTTGCGGTTTTTTTTTAAATTTCAAAGTTTTTGTCCATTTTCTAGTTGCAGTGAGTTAATATTGGATTTAATTTAGCAAAAACAATTGTTTAACAAAATTATTATTGTTTATAGCTATCTTCTTCTATATTATTACTAGATAGTTGCGGTTTTTGTTGTTTAAATTTTTAACTTTTCGTTCACTTTTCAATTATAGTGATGTAATAATTAATTGAAGTTAACAAAAATAATTGTTAGGACAATTAATTATTATTGTTAATAATATTCTCTTTGAATAGTGCTAGAAATTGAGGTTTTTTCTGAAATTTTCACCTTTTTGTACATTCTTCACTTGCAGTGAGTTGATATTAAATTTAATTTAAAAAAATAATTGTTTAAACAAATGAATGTTTTTTATAGCTATCTTCTTCTATATTAATGCTAGAAAGTTGCCGTTTTTTTAAAAAACTATTTGTCTATTTTTCACTTGGAGTGACTTAATAATTACATAAATTTAGCAAAAATAATTGTTTCAACAAATTATTATTGTTTATAATTATCTTTATTCATTTTCTAACCACTTGCTGACATTAAAATATATGCATTTACAGTTTTTTTTGTTTATATTAATTTTATACACTAATAATTTGTTTGAATAATTATTTTTGTTAAACTAAATTAATGATTAACTCAATCCAAGTGAAAAGTAGACAAATACCGTAATTTCTAGCATTATTTTAAAAAAATGTTATTAAAAATAATAATTGATTGTTTCAACAATTATTTTTGTTAACTTGAATTAATTATTCACGCTACTCTCATTGAAAATTAGACAAGAACTGAAAAATTGTTGAAAAAACTGCAATTTTCTAGCATTATTTTAAGAGAATATTATTAACAATAATCATGAATAGTTCAAATAATTATGTTTGTTGAAAAAAAAAAATATATATAAAAATAAGGAAATATAAAAAAACTTCACTCAAATTGAAAACTAGGCAATTCAACTACTTGGTCAAAAGCTGAACTACTTTGTTAACAATTATTATTATTTTTTTTAAATTCACCTCTTTGGTGGAAAATTCACTTTTTTCTTAAGAATTTATATTTTTGTTTGTAAATTCCAATATTTCGCTTGAAAATAAAACTTTTTGAAAATCAAAATTGAACTATTCAAACTTCTACAATTTTGTTGAAAAGTCATGGATTTTGTTATAAATTCATCTATTTCAGAAAAAAATTCTTCTGCTTGATTTTCAACCATCTGGTTGAAAATTTAATTATTATTTGGAATAAAAATTAATTTCTTTGAAAGTCGACTATATTGTTGAAAATTCGTCTTTTTTGTTTAATTCAACTATTTGTTGTTTTAAATTAAAATATTTTTTTTTTTTGAAATATCAACTATTACAATTTTCGTTAAAAATTCATCTCTTTGGTTCAAAAATAAACAACTTGGTTTTTAAACAAATAATTTTGTTGTGAAGATTCATCATTTCCCTTCAAAATTCGTTTAAAACTATTTTGCAGAAAATTCGTCTATTTGGCTTAAAAATCAACAATTTTATTAAAAATTCATATATTTTGTTGAAAAACGGACTCTTTCAGTAGAACAATAATCTACTTGTTAAAATTTTTTTTTTATTCACAATTTAACTATTTGGTCAAAAATACGTTTTTTTCGGTAAAAAATTCAAGTACTTGGTTGAAAGTCGAACAACATTGTTAAAAATCCTTTTTTTAAGAGTCATCCCTTTGGTAGCAAATTTTAATATTTTTTTTAAATAAAAAATTCATCTTCTTGGGTTGCAAATCCATATTTGTGGTTAAATTTTTTTTTTTTTTTTTAGAACATTAATCTTTTTGGTGAAAAATGTATATTTTTTTTTGAAAATTGAACTATTTGATTCAAAATTTTTTTTTGGTTGAAAATTCAACTACTTGGTTCGAATTTGAACTTCTTTTTTGAAAATCTTTTTTTTTAAATCACTCATTTGATAGAAAATTTAACTATTCTCTCAAAAATGTGTTTTTTTGTGCAAAATTAATTTTTATATCAAAATATATCCTTTATAAGTTCAAAATTCAACTGTTTGGTAGAAAATTTACATATTTTGTGGAAAATTCGAATTTTTGAGTAGAAAATTCATCTTTTTGGTTGGCGATTCAAGTGTTTTGTTAAAAATTCGTATTTTTTATAGAATTCAACTAGTTATAATTTAATTTTTTGTTTTTGAAAATAATTTTTCATACTGAAAATGAAACTATACCATTATTGGTTAAAAATTTATTTTCTTTAGTTGAAAATTCAATTATTAGGTCGAAAATTCATCTTTTACGATTGAGATTAACTTTATTGTTGAAAATTCAACTACTTGGTTCGAATTTGAACTTTTTTTTTGAAAATCATTTTTTTTAAATCACTCATTTGATAGAAAATTTAACTCTTCTCTCAAAAATGTGTTTTTTTTTGTGCAAAATTAATTTTTGTATCAAAATATATCCTTTATAGGTTCAAAATTCAACTGTTTCGTAGAAAATTTACATATTTTGTGGGAAATTCGAATTTTTGAGTAGAAAATTAATCTTTTTGGTTGAAGATTCAACAGTTTTATTGCAAATTCGTATTTTTTTTTTAATTCAAATAGTTAAATATATATTTTTTTTTTGAAAATAATGTTCTATACTGAAAATTAAAGTATACCATTTTTGGCTGAAAATTTATTTTCTTTAGTTGAAAATTCAATTATCAGGTAGAAAATTCATCTTTTACGATCGAGATTAACTTTCTTGTTGAAAATTCAACTACTTGGTTCGAATTTGAACTTCTTTGTTGAAAATCGTTTTTTTTAAATCACTCATTTGATAGAAAATTTAACAATTTTCTCAAAAATGAGTTTTTTTGTGCAAAATTAAATTGTATATCAAAATATATATATATATAATATAATATAATATAAATTATATAAAATAAAGAAAATTCGTCTATTTGCCTTAAAAATTCAACAATTTTGTTAAAAATTCATGCATTTTGTTGAAAAATTGACTCTTTTGGTAGAACAATAATCTTCTTGCTAAAAAGTTTTTTTTTATTGAAAATTTAACCATTTGGTCAAAAATACGTTTTTTTCGGTGAAAAATTAAAGTACTTGCTTGAAAGTTGAACAACATTCTTAAAAATCCTTTTTTTAAGAGTCATCCCTTTGGTAGCTTGAAATATTTTTTTAATGAAAATTCATCTTCTTGGGTTACAAATCCGTATTTTTGGTTAAAAGTTTGTCTTTTTGGGTAGAACAATAACCTTCTTGGTGAGAAATGTATATTTTTTCTTGAAAATTGAACTATTTGTTTGAAAAATTTTTTTGGTTGAAAATTCGACTACTTGGTTGGAAGTGGAACTTCTTTGTTGAAAATAATTTTTTTGTCATCACCCCTTTGATAGAAAATTTAACTATTTTCTTGACAATTCGTTTTTTTGTTTAAAATTAATTTTTATATCAAAATATTTCCTACATAAGTTGAAAATTCAACTATTTGGTGAAAAATTTACGTATTTTGTTTGAGATTCGATTTTTTTAGTAGAAAATTATCCTTGCTTATTGAAAATTCTTTTTTTTTGGGCATCCAACTATTTTGCTAAAAATTTGTCTTTTTTTATTGAATTCAACTAGTTGAAAAATAATTTTTTTTGTTTGAAAATAATTTTCTGTATTGAAAATTAAACTATACCATTTTTAGTTGAAAATTTATTTTCTGTAGTTGAAAATTCAATTATTTGGTCGAAAATTCATCTTTTACGATTAAAATTAACTTTCTTGTTGAAAATTCATCTTCTACGGTTTAAAAGTCAACTTTTTTCTGAAGCATTCGACTTTTTTTCGAAATTTAATTTTTTTGTTTCAAATTTGCCTTTTGGGTAGAAAATTAATCTTTTTGAAAATTCATATATCATTCAAAGAGTATGTTATTAACAATAATAATTAATTGTTTAAACTATTATTTTTGTTAACATGAATTAATTAATCACGCTATTCTAATTGAAAATTAGACAAAAAGTGAAAATTTTTTGAAAGAACTGCAATTTTCCAGCATTATTATACGAGAATATTATTAACAATCATCATGAATATTTCATATAATTATGTTTGTCAAATATATATATATATATATATATATATATAAAAGCCATTAATTGAAAATTAGACAAAAAGTGGAAAATTAAAAAAGAAAACGTTGTGGGTTAGAGCATCAGACTTGGAGTTCGAATCCCAGCGGAAGAGAGCATTTTTTTCACAATTCAGAAAATCAATATTCAGAAAATATTGGTTTTAGACCAGTAGATAAATAAAATTAACATCACAAATATTAACGGAATTACTTGGTCAAGAACCTTAACATTAAAAAAGAAAAAAAAAAAAAAAAAAAAAAAGTTATTCATAAAAATTCGATAAAATAAAACAAGAATTCAACGATAAAATTTGGACAAACACCACAAAATGCTCCTATTGCAATTCCTAAAAACAAAGACATTTGTTTCTTTGCACAAAAAAAAAGAAAAAAAAAAGTTCGAGAAATCCAAATTTTTTGGACCACCGTACTGTAGCTATATACAACAAGGTGTATAATATTCACACGAAAGCACCATAAATCGCTGCTAATAATTTTTACAAAAGCGACCGAACACGATTTTATTGTTCGGCAATAGCGACGCCCTCAGTTTGCTATTCGCAACCCGGGGGTTAATAATAATCATAAATCCGTGAATTCGTGATTAAGTGGTCAAAATGCATTTCTGTCTGTGCAAGGCCATGAAATGAATTCGTCGAATGGTTCATTCGATATTCATCGATGGTCTCGAATTAATTGACAGAAGCTCTCTCGAATCCTCGAGCATCCGATCGTGACTGACCTGGCCTGAAGGGAGGTGGGTACTTGATAAAAATTTATTATATTTCCACTTTTCGCTATATTTCTCATGCTTCAAATGAAAAATTGAAAACCACTTTGGCCCTAATTTTATCAACACGGAAAAAAGTAGATAGTTAGATTCACTTTGTTTATTTTTTGCTAGTTACTTTCCTTTAGACAGGATTACCCGTTTGGCTCTGCCCTGCTCCCTTGCTTTCTCTTAATTCTTCCAGTTTTTTCATCCACGTCACTCCCTGTCCATTACCATCCAAAATCCATCTTACACACTCATCCACACTCAACTGTCCATCTCCCTCTCCTGTACACCTCTCTAACACATGTGCCCATGACTCCATTTCGTATCCACATACTCCGCACAAATTGTCCTCTTCATCCATCCAATATCTACAGGATCTCACTCCTTCTCCCATTCTAAACCGTACCACTCTATTCCATTTGTCTTCCTTTTTTATTTTTTGCAAATATTCTGGTTCCTCTAACTCTTTGACCATCATATACCATCTATTGTACCTCGAATCCATAATCTTTATCCATCTCTCTTCTCCTTGTTTTACTAATAGCTCTAACTCTATGTTTTCCCACTCCAGTACCCCTTCCTGTATATCACAAGCCCTACTCATTTTTTTCCTTTCTTCCTCCCATTTCGAATTTCCCAAATTGCCTCTCGTCTCCTTGTTCCGAACTTCGTCCAAGCACACTTATGCTATTCTGCTCCCTTCTCCCCTTTTCAGCTTCTCTTCAAACTTCCAGGCTCTCTTAATTTGTCTAGTTACCATTTTTTCCCTTCCTATTTCTTCCCTTAACATGTATCCTGGGCAACTCCAACTAACCCCCATTACCCATCTCAGAAATCTCTCATGCATGCTTTCCACTTTCCTATATTCTTTCCATCCCCAGACCTCTACTCCATAACACAACACCGCCCAAACCAACGCATCAAACAACCAAACCCTCATTCTCCAATCGTCATTGAACCTTCTCTTTCCTATACCCCATACTTGGCCCATTACTTTACTCGCACATTCGATTCTTTTCCTCACCTGTACCTCATTTCCCCCTCCTGCCTCAAACCAAAAACCTAAGAAACAGAACTCCTCCACACTTTCCACTGTTTGTCCGTTCATCTTCCAAACGTAACCTATTTTGGTCTTTCTATTTCTGAAGCACATCACCTTGGTCTTCCCTACGTTCACCGTCAGTTCTTTTGTTCCCACATACTCTTCGAAAATTCTTATGATTAGGTTCATCCCCATCTCATCGTCTGCTAATAGAACTACGTCTTCCGCGTATGCTAGAGAATATAGTTTGCTATTACCCAAAAACGTCCCCCCTTTCCCTTTCACCTTTAGCTTCTCCTCTAAGTCTGCCAGCAGCATATTAAATAGTAGCGGACTCAACGGGCACCTTTGCCTTAGACCTCTTCCTGTCCAGAAAACCTCCCCCTTTTTCCCCCCTATCTTCACCCTAATCCTGGTTTCAGTAAAAATTTCCTTCATCCTCTCCACCAACCCTTCCTCTATTCCCCTCTCTTTCATTGCCTGCCATAGCACTTTTCTATTCACTGAGTCAAAAGCTGCTTTAAAATCTACGAACAAGGCGACTAATTTCCCTCTTTTTCTCCCTAAGTTTCTGTTAACCAAGTAGTTGAGTACGTAAATCTTATCTATTGTCCCCATCCCTTTTCTAAATCCCGTCTGATTGTGTGGAATACTTTGTTTCTCTTCTATCTGATTCTCTAACCTTTTTCTTAGAATTTCTGCGTATATTTTATAACCCACTGGCATGAGAGTGATCCCTCTGTACTCTTCTACCTTCTTACCCTCCCCTTTCTTGACAAGCGGTACCACCAGCCCTGTCATCCACTCCTCCGGCCACCCTTCTCCTTTCCAGACCTTGTTGCAGATCTTCCACATCCCTTCTCTAATCCCTTCTCCTCCATACTTTATTGCTTCGTTCTCCATACCATCCTCTCCTGTAGCCTTGTTTCTTTTCAGTCTATCTATCGCCTGATCCACTTCTTCTCTTGCTATTTCGTTCCCTTCCTCCATTTCTCCCTGGACTATCCTTCTATTTTCCCCTTTCATCCTATTTTGTTCTTCCCCTAATAGTACCTTTAACATAATCCGTCCTCTCGCCCATTTCTATTTTTTCATTCACGCCCTTCCTTCCTCCTCTTTCCCTATTTATCACATCCCAGACCCTACCTTATTTGATCGCTTTTTCTACTTCTTCCTTGTATTTCTCCTTTCCCTTTTGCTTTTTCCTTTCCAGTATCCTTTCATGTTCTCTTTTTCTCCTGTTGTACTCCGCCTTCTCTATTTCTCCTTTCCTCCATTTTCTTACACACTCTTTCATTCTGTCTTCACTCCTCCTGCATTCCTCGTCCCACCAGCCTCTCTTTCCCTCTTTTCTTCCTTCTTTTGTACCTACCTCATCCCTTACCTTCTCAATCGACCCTTTCAACCTTTCAATTAAGGAGTCTACTCCCTCCTCCGTTTCATACCTAACATTCTGCTTTTCCATTTTTTGTTTAAACTCTTTTAATTTATCTACCCCCCAGACTCCCATTTTCGTGTTCGTTTATCCCCCTCTTTCCTTTTTCCCTCTGCCGCGCTTATGGACGCCACCTTTCAGTGTAGCTATTACTGGGAAGTGCTCAGACCCTATCTCATTCCCTACATTCATACTGCCTATCATATTCCTCATTCTTTCTTCCGCCAGGATGTAGTCTATTACTGTTTCTCCCTTACCTATAAATGTGATCTCTCCTTTTTCATCTCCTTTCATGTTGCTATTACAAATAAACCATCCTGTTTCTCCTATTACGTCTAGTAACCTCCTCCCTTCCCGGTCTATTTCCCTATGCTTGGAGCTCCTTATGTAGGTTTCCTTTTCTTCATCCCAAGTCCCTCCCCCTTGCTCGCCAGTCCAGGCATTCAAGTCACCTCCTATCAAAACCAACTCTTCCTTCTTTTCCTCCATCCATCTCCTTATTACTCTCCAACCTTCCTCTTCCCCTCTTCTTCTATATACACAAACCACCGCTATTTTGACTTTTCCAATTATTATCCTTCTTACCATTGTACCATCCTTTTCCTCCCTGTCCTCCTCTACTCTCCCTTTTATTGCCAATTCTTTTCTCACCCCTGAGACCATGCCGCCCATCCCTCTACCTTTAACGTGTTCCTTTCTTGCTTCTTGCATTGTCCACACATAAACTTTAGGTAACCTCCTTTTCATCCCCTTCCAATCCTTCTCATCGACCCAGGTTTAACTCATCATAATCACATCACACTTTTCTAACTCCCGCAAAAAACCTTCATTCTTGTTCTGCAAGCCTGAACCATTCCAGAAAGCTATTTTCACGTTTTTCTCCTCCCTTCCCTCACCTATCCTTCTCACTTTTCTTCCGCCTTGCTTTTTGGAAACCCCTCTGTTTGATCTCTAACCTCTTTTGCATTTTCCTTTTTTCTACCTTTCTCAACTCTTTTTCCCTTTTCCCTTATTTCTTCTAATTCCTTGTCCCAGAACCATTCCTCCCCATTTATCCATAATCTGTCTCTCCCTATCCATACCATGCGCCCCTTTTTCCTCTCTACCCATGCCCTCTTCTCTATCTGCCATCTCCTTTTCCCCTCCCTCCATGTCAAATCCTCTTCAATTCTTTCCCTTCTTCCTTTCAATAATTTTTTGTTCTCCATAATTTTCTTGTTTTCGTCCTCACTCCCTACTTTTACTATAAACATTCGTTCTTTTCCTTCCTTCGGACCACCTATTCTCTTAACTCCTTCTACCCTTGCCTGAACTCCAATATCTCAAGACTTGCTTATCAGTAAAACAACAGATTTTCGCTTCTCAATCTATAAAACAGACCGCGCACTGACATTTTACAAAATTAAATAAATTATCGGAAACAATTTTATCATGTTTTCTCTTTTATCATAATATCAGTTGAGATAATTATTATAAATGAAGATAGTGAATAACTCTACTTTATACTTCAATACTGTTTTTTTGTTTTGTACAAAATGTTCAGAATTTAAAAATATTCTGAAGAATTATATATAAAAAGAATACTTTTTTTTTACATTATTTATACTATCGAATTTTCTGCTTATGATATTTTGAATTTCTTATAACACTAAAATTGATTAGGATCGTACTTGATTAAACCACCTAGGTTCAAATATTATATTATTTGGAAGAATTTTTTTTGGATAGAATAATACATTGTTTTCGACATATCATTTTTTGAACCAATAATAAAAAAATAATTTGTAATAAAATTTGAGTTCAAATTAATTTCCAATTTTAACGCAGTAATAATTTTTTCAACCTTTTCACATTGATATTTGTAAAAATTACTACCATTTCATGACAAAAAAAATATATTTCCTAATTTTTTTTTTAATTTCCAACAGCAATGAAATCTACCAATAGGGTGGTTTTCGCACGAAAAAGGGGAAAATAGGGGAAAGATTAAACATTTATTTTTATATGTCGAAAAGAACAAACAACCTTTTTGTAAGAAATGTTACATTTTTAAATAACTTTTAATGATTTTTCAATGATTGCTGCCATTAAAGATTTATTTTTAAAAATTGGATATACTTAGATCGTTGGAAACCCATCCAGAGTGAAAAAAAAATTCCGGGAAAAAATAAAATTAGTTAAATACACAATTTTGATATGTTTGACATAGTTCTCATAAATATTTTTGTCCAAGATTTGTCATTTCATCCTTACTATAATTAATACTTTCAATCTGAATTTAAAACCATTGAATTTAGTTAATATCTTCTGTTCTCTTTCTTAAATTTACAATTAAATAATTTTTTTTTATTAAACAAAAAATTTGCCTTATTGAAAACTTTTGGAAAATATAACAAAACATGTTTTTTTGATTGATTTGAACCTGAAATTGAGTCACCTTGAACCAAAGAAACATGTTATTATTTTTTATCCATGGGAAACATTTTTTTCGTGGTGTTTATAACGTTGGAAAATCGCAAAAAAATATATGGAATCCCAAAAATCCTAATTCACGACAAACATTTTTTTCCGAAAAAGAAAAATAAAAAAATGTTTCTTTGGTTCAAGCTGAATAAATTTCAGTTTCGACATATTCAATATTTTTTTAAATGTGTGCATATGACTCAATCAAAAAAAAACATGTTTTTGCACATTTTCAAAAAAATTGTAAATGAGCAAGAAATGTATTTTTAACTTTCGCAATTTCAAATTTTCAACGAGTAAGATAATTTTTGAAAAAAATAGTTGAATGAAGAACAACAGTTTTTAACCAAAAATCGAATAGTTATATTTTCGTTTCAAAAAATTAATTTTCAATTGAAAAAACTGAATTTTATCCCAAATTGTTAAATTTTGAATTGTTAGTTAAAAAACCTACTTTTTAACAAACAAGAAAGAACTTTAACTAAAATGATGAATTTTTAACTAAGAAATGAATTTTTAACAAAGTTGTTCAAAAATCACCAAACTATTGAATTTTCCAGAGAAAATTCAAATTTTCTACAAAACAGTTGAATCTTTAACCCAAAAACACGAATTTTCAACAAGAGTTGAGTTTTCAACCAAAAAAGATTTTTTAGCCAATGAAGAAAAAAAATTGTATTCAAAATGTCGAATTTTGAAGCAAGAAGATTATTTTTTCTACAAAAAAGGACGAATTTTTAACAGATTACATAAATTTTTAACCAAATATTTGAATTTTCAAAATAAAAAAGATCAACTTTGAACCAAAAATGGAATTGCTACATTTTCATTTCAAAAAAGTAATTTTCAAATGAAAAAAACAATTTTCTACCTATTTATTCAATTTTTGTGCCAAAAAAAGTACTTTCTATAATACACTCGAATTTTTAACTCAAAAATATAAGCTTTCAATACAAAAAATAATTTTCAATCAAAAATTGCAATTTTCAGTTTGAAAAAGTGCATTTTTAACAAATTAGTTTGATTTTCAACCAAAAAGACAGCTTTTCAACAAAATAAATATATTTTCAACCAAATAGTTGAATTTCCAACTAAAAAAGATCAATTTTCAAACACAAATGGAATAGTTTAATTGTGAGTTTAAAACAATTAATTTTCAACCAAAAAAAGTTTCAACAATAGTTAAATCTTCAAGAAAAAATTTAAAAAAATTAAAAATTGCTCAAGTTAGAACATTCAAAATTGCAATTGATGAGTTTGGAATATTCCATTTATATATTGGATAATAACTTCTGTTGGCAGTTTTTTGTACCTTATTTATTGATAAATAATTTATTTAAGTGCTATAATTGCTTTAATTATTATTCAATAATGGGTACAATTTCAAATATCGTATATTTAAAGAGAAAAGGGGAAAAGGGCGAAGGTTTTTGAGAATAGGGGAAAAAGGGGAATTTCAAGAAAAAAGGGGAAACTAAGAAAAACAGGGGAAGACTGTGCACCCTGATATCAATTTCTCGAAACCGAATTTTTGTTTTGTTTTAAACAGTTTTTATTCTAATTCAGCATCCCCATATCTCACGAGAAAAATTTTATTTGTGCAAAAAATTTAAATTTAAATCACAATTCAACGTTTGTCTCATCTTAAAATAGTGATTTTGATTTTGCATTTGATATATTATTACGATTTTTAAACTATTTTTTATTTATATATCAGTTATGTAAATGAATGTTGCGTTTTAAATAAAGTGAGATAATAATAAAATAAAATCAAAATTCCAAAACTTTCATTCGAAAAAATTTTTTCAATCCTGATTATTAAAATAATTTTTTTACATTGTTAATAACTTTAAAAATAATTATTGTATAATTTTTGGAAAAGACCGTTAACTGCAAAGATGGGCGAGTTGTGATTCGAGAGAGAGCCGTAACTGACCGTTAACTGCAGGCGTAAATCAGATACTAAATACGTGACTACAAAATTCGAGAAAACGCCGTAACGGGCAGTTACGGACTTTACCAAAATTATTGGACGGCGATTTCGAGCTTTCGTGATTTCGGAGAGGTCCGGAAGTGCTTACGGTGTTCTCCGGAATCATCGAACCCCAAAAAAAGGTTTTTAATTCGAGAAACGCCGTAACTGCACTTATCATTAGTTATTATATTTATTTGCCGTGAACGGCGTCCTCTCAAATCACGGCAGGCCTATTTCTGAGGTCCGTCATTCGAAGAGAGCCGTAACTGCCCGTTACGGCGTTTTCTCGAATTTCAGCATTTTAGATAATTAATCAACATTTTTTAACAATTTTTCTTTAAAAACGAAAAGATCGTTTTCGTTGATTTTCTCGGCTTCGTTCATTTGGCAGTTAACGGTGTTTTCCCAAATCACAGCAGAATATTCTCTGACTAATTTTTAATAAAATAATTAATTTTTCAAGCTAACATTTCGAATGTTTTAGAAAACAGTTGAATTTCCAACCGCTAACCAAAATTTCAACAAGCGAGTTAACTTTTAATTAAAAAAAAAAAAATTTCAAGAGAAAGTTGAATTTTCAATAAAAAAAAAATTTAACCAAAAATGGAACCGCCAAATTCGTAATTAAAAAAAGTCATTTTCAGCAAAAATAAAAACGAATTATAAACCAGTTAAAGTCAACTAAAACAGACGAATTTTGTAACAAAATAGTTGAATTCTCAACCAAAATGTTGAATTTTCAAAAAAAAAAGATTAATTTTCAAGCAAAAGAAAGGAACTTCCAACAGAACAGTTGAATTTTTAAAGGAATATTTTAACTCTTACACAAATTTTGAGTTTCTATCAATGTGAATCACTTTTCACCGAAAAATATTAATTTTCTGCAAAACATTTAAATTGTCAACCCAAAAATATAAATTTTTAACAAAAAAGTTAATTGGCGACTAAAAAGTGAAATTTTCAACTAAAATAAATTAACTTAAAATAGTTGAACTTTCTACCAAATGGCAGAATTTTAACTTACAAAGATAAATTTTTACCCAAGAAAAACTAAAAGACTAAAAAATTAAAAAAAAAAAA
>CAKNYM010047800.1:0-36213 GCA_932195095.1 Andricus curvator
GCACACGATTGAAACCCGAAAAATCTTTGAATTTTTAATTTAAATTTATTAAAACTTGTTGAATTTTCAACCTAAAAATATTCAAATTCAACCAAAAACTGTTGCACTTTTAATGAAATATTTAAATTTTAAAATAAAAAAGATTAAACTTGAACTTGTTGAATTTTCAAATCTAGAAGGTGGTTTTAAAAATAAAAAAGTTGAATTTTCAACAAAAAAAGTTTATTTTCAACCAAGAAAGATGACATTTCAACCAAAAATATAAATTTTGAATCCAAAGGAATCAATTTTCTACACAAAAAAAGAATTTTCAATCAAATAGTTGAAATTTCAAGTGAAAAGGAATTTTTAGAGGGCTTTTGAATTTTCAACAAAAAATTTATCTTCAAACAAGAAAAATTCATTTTCAACTAAGAAGTATGATATTTCTACCAAGGAATATAAATTTATAGTAACATACAAATAAAATATACAATAATAATATATAATAGATTAAACTTCGACCAAAAGAATTTGAATTTTCAAGTCAAAAAGACCAATTGTTTAGAAGACTGTTAAAGTTTCAAAAAAAAAGTTAATTTTCAACCAAAAACGATGAATTGTGAATCCAAAAGGACGAATTTTTTATCCAAAAAGATGAATGTTCTACAATATAGTTGAATTTTTAAGCAAACAGTCGAATTTTCCACAAAAAAAGTTTATTTTCAACCAAAAATATGAATTTTCAATCCAAAAGAATGAATTTTCTACACAAAAGAATGCATCTTTAATCAAATAGTGGAATTTTCAAGACAAAAAGACAATTTTTGTAGAAGAATGTTGAATTTTCAAAAAAAGTTTATTTCCTAAAGAGAAAAAGAAAAGATGAATTTTCAATCCAAAATGATGAATTTACTATAACAAAAAATACGAATTTTGAACAAAACAGTTGAAATTTCGACAAGAAAAGATGACTTTTTAACATGTTAGTCAAATTGTCAACGAAATAATTGAATTTTCAATCAAATAGTACAATTTTTGACCAAAAAGATGAATTCTGAACGAGAGTTGAGAACTTTTAATTAAAAGAGAAGAATTTTTAACGAAACAATTTTAGTTTTAGCCATAGAGTTGAATTTTCAACCCACAACGATGAATTTTCAACCCACATCGATGAATTTTCAATCAAATGGTCGAATTTTCAATAAAACAGATTAAACTTAACCAAATAGTTGAATTTTCAAGACAAAAAGACGATGTTAAAAAATACAGTTTAATGATCAACCTGCAAATTGGAATTTTCAACGAAGAAAAATCAATTTTTAACCTAAAAAGATTATTTTTCCACTGTAAAACATGAATTTTCAACAAAAAAGTTGAATTTTTTATTTCAAAAATGACTTTTGAACAAAACAATGCAATTTCTAACCAAATAGTCCAATTTCCAAATTCAGTTGCACTTTTAACCAAACAGTTGAATTTTTGACCAAAAAGATGAATTTTCAACCATAAAGATCAATTTTCAACAAAATACATGAATTTTCTACTAAAAAAGATGAATTTGCAATCAAAAATCGAGTAGTTATATTTTCCGTTATAAAATTAATTTATAATAAAAAAAAACATTTTCAAGAAAAAAATATATAAAATTAATTGACACTTCAACCAGAAAAGATTTTAATTTGAAAATGCTCGACCAAAAAATGTTACTTTTCAACCAAGCAGTTACATGTTTAGCCAAAAAAGATGAAATTTCTACATCAGATGAATTTTTAAACCAAAAAGACGAATTTTCAACACACGGAATTTTTTCTGCCGATAAAGAGAAAAAATTTAATCCCAAATGTGGAATTTTCATGCCAAGAAGGTGAATTTTCTATAAAACGGTTGAGTTTTCAACAAAAAAGTTGATATTCGGCCAAATAGTTTAATTTTCCACCAAAGAAATGAATTTTTAACCAAAAAGATGAACCAAAAGATTTTTCATCATCAAGATTAATATTCTACCACAAAAGACGAATTTTCAATAAAATAGTCAAATTTATACCCAAGGAAATTAATTTTTAACTATAATGATGAATCTTCAATTAGAAAAATGAATTTTGAACCAAATAGTTCAATTTTCAACAAAAAAGATGAATTTTCAACTAAAAAACATTTTAATTTGAAACCCAAAAAGTTGAATTTAACCAAAGAAGGCGAATTTTCAATAAAATAGTTGAAAATGCTCGATAAAAAAACATTACTTTTCAACCAAGCAGTTACATGTTTAGCCAAAAAAGACGACAGATGAATTTTTAAACCAAAAAGACGAATTTTCAACCGAGAAAGATTTTTCAGTCAAAAGAAGAAAATTATCATAAAAAATTTGGAATTTCCATGCCAAAATGACAAATTTTCTACAAAACAGCTGAATTTTCAAACCGAAAATATGAATTTTCAAATAAATTTTTTTAAGGCAACATTTTTATTTGAATAATTGAGTAGATTCTGTACAATATGTTAATAATTTTAAATAGGGAGCGTTCACATATTACGTAACATTATTTTCGACCTTTTTCAACACCCCCATACAAATATTGAATTTACTTAATGTAAGTACTAATTGAAATTCAGCAATTTAAAATAAAAATGTCCAATAACTGTTTATTTTTATATTTATTTGTATACGATTCATGAGAAAATTAAAAAAGATTGTTGAATATTTCAGATGTGCTGAAAAAGAATCTAGAAAATTTTAAAGACATTAAAAAAAAAATTATTTCAGAGGATTTTACAAAATATTAGGAAAAATTCTACATTTTCCCAGGAATTTCAAGAAAATTTGTTTATTCTCTTTAAACTTTTCGAAATTCTTTTAAAGCTTCTAACGTTTTTTTGAAATCTTTAAAAATCTACATTTCTAAAAATCTTTTAAAGTTTAAAATTCTGTTTGAATCACTTCAATTCTAAATATTTCTTGAATTTACTAGATTTTTTTTTGATTTTTTAATCTTACCAAATTGAAACAGTTTGCTTGAAAACCTTCTACACTATTTTTCGAAATTTTAGGAAATCGTTTGAAATGTTTGAAAACCTTTTTTAATTTTCACTTAAGGTTCATTTTTCAAAATAAAAAATCATTAAAAATTCTCACACGAATCTTAAGAAAATTCTCTTTTTTCAATCTTTTGGAATTTTTTAAATCTAATCTTTAAAAATTATTCAAATTTTTCCTGCATTTTTTTTTAATTCTGCAAACTTAAAAAAATTGTCTTAAAATCTTTCAAATTCTTCTTTGACAATTTTAGAAATATTTTGAAATCTTTTTAAATAATCTTTTAAAATTCTTAAAAAATCTTTACAAGTTTTAATTATTTTTTTATTTTTTCAAAACTTCTGAATATCTCTTAAATTTACTCAGATTTTTTCTAAAATTATGTAACATGGCAAAATTTGGCTTTAAGATTTTTTACACTCTTTTTAAAAAGTTTAGGAAATAATGAAAAATGTTTTGTAATCTTTTTGAATGTCTTCTTAGAATTTTTTGCAAAACAGTCATTTAAAATTTTCTCGAACATTTTTTTCATTCTCTTGACACCATGTAAAATTCAGTTTGCCTAAAACTTTTTTAAATTCTGAGGAATTAAAAAAATGTCTCTAAAGTCTTCCATATTCTTTTTCCACACATTTTGAAATCTTCAAAACTTGAAATTATTCTTTTAAAGTAAAACCAGAACCATTTAAAATTTACCCAGAAATCTTGAATAAAATTTAATCTCCTCAAATCTTTCATAATTATTAAAAAGCTTCTAATTTTTTTGTTTGAATTCTTCAAAATAAGTTATTGCCCATAATTTAATTTTTCTTATTTCTTTGAAAATGTAATAAAGTTTACCAATTTAAATTTTTCTCTTCTATCAATAATGTTTAGAAAGATTTAAAAATCAATTTATGATGAAGTAAAATTATTTACTTAAATATTTTGATATGCAAAGTTGATGGTGTAGAAAATTCATAAATTAAAAATGTTACGTAATCGGGTACAAATTGCCCCCCCCCCCTTACATCATAGGGCGGAAAGAAAAAAGGGCGGCCCCCCCCCCCCCCCCTTTTTAACGTTATTTAGTCAAATCCATATTTTTCTTTCTTTTTGAATATTAGTAAAATTCCGCCCTCAGAAATATGTTAACAAACTTTAGATCCGCGCAATAAAAAAAGCAAGTTTTCGTTCTCGGGCATGAAAAATCAGGACATAGCATACAAAATCAGAAAATCAGGACAGCGATAAAAAATCAGGACGTCTTTTCTTCAAAGTTGAAAAAACTCGGAAAATCCGAGCCTTGTAATAAAAATTTCAAAAAAAAATGGTTTACCTTTCGGGTAAAGGGTTTGGAGCAAACATTGCAACAGTGTGAAGAATCTCCGGTATGCTGACGGAGATGATTATTGAGATGTTCCTTCCTGGTGAAGGTCCTCTGACAGAATTCGCATCTGTGTGGAGATTCGCCAGTATGGATGCGAACATGATTGGTCAAATGCTCCTTACGAGTGAAGGACTTTGAGCAGAAGTGGCATCTGTGGGGCGACTCGCCTGTATGTTGACGTACGTGATTGGTCAAATGCTCCTTCCGCGTGAACGATTTCGTGCAATACTGGCACTTGTGCGGCGACTCACCCGTATGCTGTCTCACGTGATTCACCAGATGGTCCTTCCGAGTAAATGCTTTCGGACAGTACTGGCAGCGGAACGGCGTCTCTCCTATTTTTACAACAATTTCATCATTTTACTCCTCATTCAGACGCCCTTGTGCAACCTGACGCAATGCATTAAAAACCCCATAACATTTACTTCAAACAGAGTGGCCGTAAAAGTTCCGCTTTTCAAATTCCCTCACTTTTCCCTGCCCATTAATACTTCCAGACCAACATTCTAATCTTGTAACAACTTTAATATACCATCTTTTATGAATGGAATACAATTTTTATTTATTATTCACAGAGCCTAGTTTACTTTAAAAAAGTGACCTACTGGGGGAGTTTACCACCCACCGAAGTACGCGATCTGTTCGGGTCCGAGTTCTGCGAAAATTTAAATTTAATAAATGAAAAATAACTGTTTTTTACACAAATTATTAATAAAGGTTTATAGCTCATTTATAAAATAAAGTAAAAGAGTAAGTCATTCAGTTTGAAGAGACAAAATTTAATATTTTATTTACTGCTCAGTTTTTTTACCTATTTCTGAATTTTACAAACATAACATTATTGTCTACTGAAAAAATTCAACATAAATATTTTGATAACATTTTCTATTTTTTATACCAAATAGTAGATTTTTCAACTAATAAAGATAAATTTTGAACCAAAATACATAAATTTCCAACTAAACATTTGAAGTTCTAACTAAAAAAGGCAAATTTTGCCACTAAAAGAAAACGAATTTTCAACAAAATTGTTAGATTTTCAACTAAAAAAATTAATTTTTAACCAAAAATGGAAAAGTGAAACTTTCAGATAAAAAAATTGAATTTCCAACAATATAGTTCAATTTTCAACAAAATAAGTGAATTTGGAACTAAAAAAAGAAAAAAAAATCAACCAAAAATGGAATAGTTAAATTTTCTGTTAAAAAGTTAATTTTCCAACAAAAAAAGCCTATTTTTCAAATAATAGTTAAATTTTCTGCCATAGAGATGAAATTTCAACTAAAGTAATGAATCTTTAACAACCAAATTACTTTTCAACAAAGTAGTATAACTTTGCAAAAAAAAAAAAGATATTAATATTATGTAAATTAAAAAAATTTGAATTCAAACAAAAAAGACGAATTTAAAATAAAATACTTAATTTTAGTTCAAAAATTAATTACAAAAAAATCAATAAAATAGTTAAATTTTCATCGAAAAAAATGAACTTGCGACTAAAAAAAGGAAGTTTGAACAAAATACTTAAATTTTCAACCAAAACTAATGAGTTTTCAACTAAAAAATTAATTTTTTACCAAAACAAAATATTTTTAACAAAGTACTTACATTTTCAACCAAAGAAATGAACTTTTAACTAAAATAAATGAATTTGCAAACAATCAGAATAATTTTCTCAAAAAGTCAATTTTCAAACACATAGTTGAATTTGCAACTAAAAAGATCAATTTTCAAGAAAAGAAATACGAATTTTTTTAAAATTAGTTAAATATTCAACCGAGAAAATTATTTTTCAATCAAAAAGCTTAATTGTTAAGCATAAAGATTAATTTTCAACAAAAAGAGACGAATTTTTAATAAAATACATGAATTGGCATCCAAATGGTTGATTTTTAAACTAAAAGAGGCGAATTAAAAAAAAAAACAAGTTAAATTTCCAGTTAATCAATTTTTAACGAAAAAAATGATTTTTATCAAAATAGTTTATTTTAAACCAAAAAATATTTAAATTAAAAGCCGTTGAGTTCAACGAAAAAGGACGAATTTTCAACAAATCAAGTAATTTTTCAAATAAAAAAGATCAGTTTTCAACCAAAATTAAAACAAAAACAATTAAAAGATACATTTTCAACCAAAGAGATGAAATTTCAACCGATAAAATTTCAATCAAAAACAGTTGAATTCAACCAACAAAAAAAAGGAGACGATTTTTCTCCAAAACAGTTGGTTTTTTTATTTGAAAATATGGTTAATTTTATTTTTCGCTGTAAAAAGATAGAAATCTTTTGAAAACATGTATGTACTTTGAAATTTTCCTTGAGTAAACAATAAAGTTATGTTTGTGAAATTCAGAACTATGCAAGAAAAACTGACCGTACTTAAAATATTTAATGTTTCTTTTCAAACTGAATAACTGACACTTTGACTCTATTTTACGAATCAACTATAAACTTTTATTATTAATTTGTATACAAAAACATTGACCAAAAGAGACTAATTTCTAACCCAAAAATTGATTTGAATTGAAAAAAAATTCAAAAGAATTCGATTCATAAGACTTCAAAAAACTTCTAGTTAAATTAAAAAGAATTCAAATGAATTGGTGAGAAATTTTGAAATTATAAAAATTCTATTGGTTTCAGAATAAGTAGAATGAATTTCTAAATGGAGTAAACTTAGAATAATTCAAGTGTATTAAAAAAATTCAACAGAATTCCAACGAGTTCAAAAGAATTCAGGATAAATTAATAAGAATTTAGGGTGAATTCCAAATAAATTCAAAAGAACTGTAAAAAATATTTGAAAATCTCTTCAAATCTTTGAAACCCTACGAAATCTCCCACTTCTTGTGAATAAATTCTTTGAAATTCATTATGTAAAATATTATAAAATCCCGCGGAATCTTTTAAAATATCTCTCACAATCCTTGGAAAGAATCCCTTAAAAATGTTTAAATCTCTTGAATTTTAACAAATTCAGGATAACTCCATAAGACTTTAAAACAATGAAAAAAATCCATTGATTTCAGTAAAATTGGGTGAATTTAGAAAAATGTAAGGGGAATGAGCAGAATTCGATGAAATTAATAAAAATTCAAGGCGAATTTAAAATAAATTCAAACGAATTGAAAACGATTCAAAAATATTTTTAAAAAATTAATTAAATTCATTAAGTTTAAAATGAGTTTAAAAATTCAAAGGAATTTAGGAGAATTTGATGAAATGCTTAAGAATTCAAGATGAGTTTAAAACACTTCAGGATGAGTTAAATAAAAACTTTTTAAAAATCTATTGAATTGAGTAAATTTAGAAGAATGCAAGTGTATTCAGCGAATTCAAGAGAATTTAAAAGAATTCAGGACAAATTAATTAGAATTTAGGGTTAATTCCAAATGAATTGCAAAAAATATTTGAAAATCTCTTCAAATATTTGAAATCTTACGAAATCCCTCACTTCTGGCAAATAAAAACTTTAAAATCCATTAAAATATTATAAAAATATGTGAAATTCTATGACATCTTATTAACAAACTCTTGACAACAGCATTAACATTTTTTTTAATCCCCTAAAACCTTTAAAATCCTTTAAATCGCTTCAAAGTATTGAAACGTATTAAGTATATCCTAAGATATTTAAAAACCTTTAAAATTATTTGAAATCCCTTTAAGTTTTTTAAATCTCTAGAAAATTCCTTGGAATTTTTTTAAATACCCTAAAATCTTTAAAATCCTTTGGAATCACTTTAAGTTTAAGAAAACTAGTTAAATTACCATTAAAGATATCAAAATCCTTTAATATCTTTTGAAATAAATTTAAATCTTAAAAAAAAAACGTTGGAATTTTTAAAAATACCCTAAAACCTTTAAAATCCTTTAGAATAACTTCAAATTATTGAAATCCATTTAAAATAACATAAGATAAACATCGTTTTGTATTTTAAATAGACTCCTTTAACATCATTTGAAATCCTTTTAAATTTGTTAAATCTCTAAATAATTCCATGGAATTTTTAAAAATACACTAAAATCTTTAAAATTCTTTGATATATCTTTAAATTTTTTACAGCTCTAGAAAATTTCTTGGATTTTTTAAAAACACCAAAAAAATGTTGAAAAATCTTTAAATCTTTGGAAATACCTTGAAATCTTTCTATTCTTGTGAATAAATTCTTTGAAATTTACTAAATATGGATAGAATCCCGTGAAATTACATGAAATCTGAAAAATTTATTCAAATATCCTGAGAACTTTTAAATCCCTTAAAATCACTGAAATCATAAGAAATCCAACAAAATCCCTTAGAATCTATCTATCTGAAACCTTATAGGTCTTATAAAATTGTTCCAGATATTCCGAAATTCTAGGATATTCTTCAAAATCCTTGAAACTATTTAAAGCTCTTGAAAATTTCTTAAAAGCTTTAAAAATACCCTAAAATCTTTAAAATCCTTTGGAATCTGTTCAACTAATTGAAATATATTAAAAATTCTTTGGAATCCTGACAATAAAATCCCCTGACCTGCGGTCAACCAGCTTTAAATCAAATAAATCCGTGTTTACTTTAACAACAGATCAATTATTTTAATTTCAGATAAAATAGATTTTAAAGTTGGTACAAAATTCGAAAAATGGGTTTTCATGCATCACTTCTAAGAAAATATAACATGTGCCGAAATTTGATTAATTTTATGCGGCAATAATTGGCCATTGTTTCCATTCTTAAAATTGTGTACTTCGGTGGCGTTCATCATATGCCAAAATTGGAACCAAGCATCGGATCTTATTTCTTACATAAAATATTATTAGCTGAAGAATAAATATAGTAAATTACAATTGTCCCAAGTTTGTCAGATTAATGATCACCACGATTTCCAGATAAGCAAATAAAATCCCGAACATTCTTTTTAAATCTACCCTGTTAATGATTTGCACACAAGTACATTGATAATGATTTGATATCTAGAGTCTTGAATGATGTTAAATGTTTTTGAGCAGATGATGTTGATGAGAATGTATGATCGGTGTATCAGGCAGAATTGTGAATTTTCCCTGTGTTTCAATGAGATAGCCAAGGGAAAAAGTGTGCATGACGACGAAACGTCGAGTTAGACACGACGAGATAAGAAAATGCGGCAAAATGTTAAGAAGTAAGACAATGATTAAAAATGTTGAAATGTAAGATGATGCAGCGAAATGGTGAGATTGTACAGGGTGGGCGCAAAAACTTCATTTTTCAAAATTCCCTGCATTTTCCCTAAGAAATTCTTCATTTTCCCTGACCATTAATAATATTTAAAGGCCAAAATTCTAGTCTAGTAACATTTTTAATATAGAATCTTTTATGAATGAAATAAAACGAATTCAAATTTATTAATATTTAATTTATTATTCTTAGGGCTGCCACAGCCTAATTTACTTGGAAAGAGCGATCTATTAAAACCGAAAGTGACCAAAAGCGACTAATTTTCACGCAAAAATTGAGTAAAAGTGAATAATGTGCATTAATCTGACTCAAAGTGAATTTAAAAAAAAAATGAGGGTAAATTAAAATGAATTCAAACATATGAAAAAAATGCATTGAATTCATCAAGTTTGAAATGCATTTAGAAAAATTCAAGAGCATTCAAAAGGATTTGATGAAATTACAAGAATTGAAGATGAATTTAAAAACCTTCAGGATAAATTAAACAAAAATGTTAAAAATCCATTGAATTGAGTAAAATTGAAAAAAAAACCAAGGAAATTGAAATCTTCGGAAATCTTATAAAAAAATCCCTTAAAATCTTTTAAAATACCATAAAATATTGCAAATCCTTTAAAATATTTTGAAATCCCTCGACATTTTTTAAAGGCCTTGAAAATTCCTTGGATCTTTTTTAAAAATACGCTAAAATATTTCAAATCATTTGAAATCTCTTGAAACTTTTTAAAAGCTTTTGAAAATTCCTTGGAATTAAAAAAAATATCCTAAAATCCTTTGGAATCACTTCAAATTATTGAAATCTATTTAAAATACCGTAAATTTTTTTAAATCTTTTGAAATCCCTTAAAACTTTTGAAAATTCCTTGGATTTTTTTTAAATATCTTTAAATCTTTGAAAATACCTTGAAATATTTGAAAATCTTTGAAATCTTACAAAATCTTAAATTTCTTGTGAATAAATTCTTTGAAATCCATTGAAATATAACAAAATCCCGTAAAATTACATGAAATCTGATATTTCCTGCAATCCTGGAAAATTTATTAAAATACCGTGGGAACTTTTAAAATCTCTTAAAATCATTGAAATCCTCGGAAATATTATAAAATCCCTTGGAAACTTTAAATATCTTAAAACATTATAGAGAATTCCAAAGGATTTAATGAAATGCTCTTTTTAAATCCCTTGACACTTTTTAAAGCTCTTGAAAATTCTATGGAATTTTTTTAAATACCCTAAAATAATTTAAATCCCTAAAAATCTGTTGAAATCCCTTAAAAATTCATTGGATTTTTCTCAAACATCCCTATATCTTTAAAATCCTTTGGAAACACTTCAAATCATTTAAAATCTTTTGAAATCCTTTACAACTTTTCAAAGCTTTTGCAAATTCCTTGGAATTTTTTCAAATACCCAAAAATCCCTTATTAAAATCAATTCAAAATACTTCGGAAACTTTGAAATCTTCGGAAATAGCTTGCAATATTTGAAAATCTAAAACCCTACGAAATCCCTTACTTCTTGTGAATAAATTCTTTGAAACCCATATAAATATTATAAAATCCCGTCAAATTACATGAAATCTGATATTTTCTGAAATCAAATAGGGATTTAATGAAATGCCTGAGAATTCAAGATGAGTTTAAAAGATTTCAGGATGAATTAAACAAAATCAAAAAATTCAAAGAATCTTCTGGTGAATAAATTCTTTACATTCATTAAAATATTATAAAATCCCGTAAATTCTATGAAATATGATATTTGCAGAAATTCTAGGAAATTTATTAAACTATCTTCAGAGTTTTTAAAATCCCTTATATCATTAAGTCCTCGGAAATCTTTCAGAAATCTTTTTAAAAAACCCTAAAATATTTGAAATCCTTTGAAATTCCATTAAATTGCTGAAATCAATTGCAAATTCCTTGGAATCTTTTAAAATATCCTAAAATATTTCAAAACCTTTAAAATCTTTTGAAATTCCTTGATATTTTTTTAAGCTCATGAAAAGTCTATGGATTTATAAAAATACCCTAAAATAATTTCAATCCTTAGAAATATTTTGAAATCCCTTAAAGCTTTTAAAAGTTTTTAAAAATTCCTCGGAATTTTTTTTATAATACCCTACTATCTTTAAAATCCTTTGGAATATCACTTTAAATTACTGAAAACTATTAAAAATACCATAAGATATTTTAAATAGTTAAAAATGTTTTGAAATCCCTTAAAAATATTTAAAGCTTTTAAGATATCCTAAAACCTTATAGGTGCTATAAAATCTTTCCATATCTTCCGAAATTCATTAAAACCCGAGGAATTTTTTTCCCAATATCTTAAAATCATTAAAATCCTTGCAAATTTTTGAATTCCTTGAAAATGCCTCAGAATTTTTTATTAACATACCCTAAAATATTTAAAATCCTATGACATCTTTTGAAATCTCTTGAAAATTCCATCGAATTAAAAAAATACCCTAAAAATACTTTGAAATCCCTTTCAATGAATGAAATATGTTAAACATTTTAGGAATCTTAATACCCCAAAAATTCCTCAAATCCATTAAAATCTTTTGAAATACCTTTTAACTTTTTAAAGCTCTTAAAAAGTTCTTAGAATTAAAAAAAAATACTTTGAAATCCCTTTAAATGATTGAAATCTGTTAAACATTTTAGGAACCTTTTAAAATACCCTACAATATTTCCAAATCCATTGAAATCCCTTGAAACTTTTTAAAGCTCTTGAAAATTCTTTCGAATTAAAAATAAAAAACTTTAACATCCTATAAATACTTTGAAATCCCTTTAAATGATTGAAATCTGTTAAACCATTTTAGGAATCTTTTAACCCTTTGACTCCGATATGGGATCCAGAAATCACAAGCCCACCACCCCTTGCCCCAACCCGGAGCCAAAGGGTTAAAATACCCTACAATATTTCAGTTCTATTGAAATTCCTTAAAACATCTTAAAGTTCTTTGAAAATTCCATCAAATTAGAAAAAAAAACACTCAAAACCCTAAAAATACATTGAAATCCCTTCAAATGATAGAAATCTGTTAAAAAATTCTGGGAATCTTTTAAAATACACTAAAATATTTAAAAAGAATTCAAGAAAATTCAGAAATATGTATACACCTGAATTCAATAGTGGTTAACCCATGGGTTAATTTACTGAAAGAAAAGTCATAGAAGTGATCTTTTCATTTAAAAAAGTGACTAGAGTGACTTTATCTTAAAAAAGTGACTATGTGGCAGTCCCGATTATTCTTGATAGTTACTTAAACTTTTTACAAGACTTATGCATTTTTTTCTCTCAAAATTCCCTAACTTCACCCTAATTTCCATTTATTCCCTGGCCTGCGACCACCCTGTTGTACCACGATGAAGCTCAGTTGCAACATCCCAATAACCGTTTTTGTTAGGACATTGATTAGCATGCAGTTGGCAAACTGGCGAAATAGACCCTTGCCGATCCAGGATCGACCAGAGACTAAACCGTACGTGCGTTATTTACTAATTGTAAGTCAGACATCTTAATCCCCGGAGTTGTTTTGTTATTCCTGACCTCCAATCACAAACAAGTGTGACTATTATTAGAGAGACAAACGTTACTGTTGCCGGTTGCCGTGAAGTGAACATCTGCCAACCGCTCTCACCTGTGTGTTGGCGGATGTGGTTAACAAGGTGTTCCTTTCTGGTGAACGATTTGGAGCAGAAGCCGCATCGGTGTGGAGACTCACCCGTGTGCTGTCGAACGTGGTTCAGGAGATGCTCCTTTCGCGTGAACGTCTTTGAACAAAAGTCACAGCGATGCGGTGTCTCGCCCGTGTGCCACATTATGTGGTTCGTGAAGTGCTCCTTCCTCGTAAACGACTTACCTGCATTCACAGAAACAAACAAATCCAAAATATTAACCTTTTATTATCTATCATCAATAAACATTGCAAATACATACATCGATAGAGCAGGGATCACAGCGCAAAAGGAGCTCAAAAAAGGGGAAATAGGCTGATTTTTTCACGAAAAAGGGGAAAATAGAGGAAAGATTAAACATATATTTTTATGTGTCGAAAAGAACAGACAATCTTTTTATAAGAAATGTTATATTTTTAAATAATTTTCAATGATTTTTCAATGATTTCTGAGAATTTATTTTTAGAAATTGGATATACTTAGGTCGTTGGAAATCCATTCAAAGTGATATAAGAAAGTCCGAGAAAAAATAAAGTTAGTTAAATACACAATTTTGATATGTTTAACATCGTTCTCATAAATATTTCTTTCCCAGATTTGTCATTTCTTCCTTACTATAAATAATACTTTCAATGTAAATTTAAAACTACACTCTTCAGTAGAGCGAAGTAAAAATGCTAAAATTAATCGAATCGTTTGAGCTGAGGGATAACAATTTGTGATCCGACATCCAGAACAAGTGAAGAAAAAAAATTTTGAAACCGGTTAATACCTTCTGTTCTGTTTTTTAAATTTACATTTTAAAAATTTAGAAATTAAAAAAAAAATTTGCCTTAATGAAATTTTTTTGAAAGTGTACAAAAACATGTTTTTTGGATCGATTTGAACCTGAAATTTCTTCAGCTTGAACCAAAGAAACTTGCTATTATTTTTTATTCATGGAAAACATTTTTTTTCGTGGTGTGTATTTAACGTTCCAAAATCGCAAAAAAATCTAAAATCCTGAATCACGACAAAAGTTTTTTTCCCAAAAAAGCAAAATGATAAAATGTTTCTTTGGTTCAAGCTGAATAAATTTCAGGTTCGACATATTCAACTTTTTATTTTTATATTTCGTAATTTTGTATTATTGTTCACTAGTAAAAGCTGTAAATATAAAAAATTCGTCATAATTTTTGAACCAATAGGAAATATTTTGAATTTGAAATCGTTAACATTGCAGTTGATGAATTTGGAATATTCCATTTTTTAATTAGGTAGGTATATAATAAAGTGTTCACCTTCTGATACTTATCTAAAAAGTACTACGCTTTAATTATTATTCAATAATGGGTACACTTACTAATTTCAGAGAATTTTCCGCGTAATTGAAATATGTATTGTATTTTCAAATATCGTATATTTAACGAGAAAAGGGGGAAAAGGGGAAGTTTTTTAAGAATAGGGGAAAAAGGGGAATTTCAAGAAAAAATGGAAAATAACAAAAAAAGGGGAAGACTGTGCACCCTGATATAGGTATATTATGATATAAGGGGAGAAACAGTGGTGTAGTCGAGACCTGGCGCCGCCAGGCTACTTTTTTTTGAAGGCCCAGCGGCGCCAAGCCATTCATAAATTTCAGTTCAACCAAAAAGAATTTTCTACCCAAAGAGATGAATTTTCAACACAAAAAGACGAATTTTCAAGCCAAAAACACGAATTATTTCGAAGACAGTTGAATTTTTAACAAAAAAGTTACTTTTCAACTAAGAAAGATAAATTTTCAACCAAGAAGAATGACTTTTCTACCATAAAAGATGAATTTTTAATCCAAAAGGATAAATTTTTATCAAAATAGTTGAATTTTCGACCAAAAATTATGACTTTAACAAAATAATCAAATTTTCCAAAAATAATTATGTTTAACAAAATAGTTGAATTTCTAACCAAATAGTTGAATTCTCAGCATACAAAGATACATTTTCAATCAAATAGTCGATTTTTCACACAAAAAAGATTAGCATTCAATCAAATATTTGAATTTTTGAAACAAAAAAAAATAAATTTTTTTTAGAAGACAGTTGAATTTTGATCAAAAAAGTTCATTTTTAACCAAGAAAGATGACTTGTCTACTATGAAAGATGAATTCTCAACAAAAGTAGAAACTAAAAAGTCGAATGTTTTAGAAAACAGTGGACTTTTAAATCGAAAAAAATGAATTTTTAACAAAAAAGATCATTTTCATCCTACCTCAATCGAAAATTCGGCTTTCGATGCCTGTGGAGCGGGTGGAAAATCGAATTTTCAACCCTAGGGAAGAAAGTGACAGATCAATGTAATACTATTTCAGCCATGATGAATTTTTAACATGATAGTTAAATTCTCAACCAAAAAGTTGAACTTTCAACGAACAAGAATAATTTTCTGTCCAAAAAGACGACTATTTAACAAAATATATGAATTTTCTTCAAAATAGTTAAATTTTCAACAAACAAGATTCTTTTTCTACCCAGAAAGACGACTTTTCAACAAAACACATAAATTTTCTACCAAACAGTTGCATTTTTAACTCAATAAATGTACAGGATAAAGTTGCAACCAAATTATTTTGTCTAAAGCCAAAAAGAAAAATCATCTACAAACAAGTTGAATTTCAACCCAAAAATATGATTTCTCAACAAAAAAAGTTTAATTTTCAACCGAATAGTTTAATATTCTACCAAACAGTTTAATTCTCAAGCCAAAAAATGAATTTTCTACAAAACAGTGGAATTTTTAACATAAAAACTTCATTTAAAAGCAAGCAGTTGAATTTTCAACTATAATTATGAATCCTCAATAAATTTTTGTACAAAGTTGTTCAACTTTAAGTCAAATAATCGATTTTTCGACCAAAAAATATGAATTCTCAACGAAGCATGTAACAGTTGATATTTCAACCAAACAATTGCATTTTTAACCAAAAAGCATAGATTTTCAACCAAAAAGATTGAATTTCTACCAAGAAAAACGAATTTTCAACAAAATATATAAATTTTTAACCAAAAAGTTGAATTTTTAACAAATAAGATTAATTTTCTACCAAAAAAGACTTTTTAACAAAATAAATTCATTTTCTACCAAGCAGTTAAAGTTTTAACTCATACAATATACAGGATAAAGTTTCAATCAAAAAGAGAATAGTTAAATTTTCAGATAAAAACTGATAAAAAAAAAACTTTGAAGAAACAAACAAAAAACGAATTTTTAACAAAATTATTAAATTTTCAACCAAAAAGATAATTTTTTGACCCAGAAGATTAATTTTCTATCATAAAGGACGAATTTCCAACTTAAGCAATATACAGAATAAAGTTGTAACCAAACATGGAATAGTTCAATTTTCAGACCAAAAAAAGTAACAATTTTTAACTAAAAAGATGAATTTTCGACTAAGAAGATTAATATTCTACCAAAAGCGACGAATTTTGAACAAAATACATGGATTTTAGAGAAAATTATTTAATTAAAAAGCCATAAAGACGAATCATCTACAAAAAAGTTGAATTTCCAATCCAAAAATATGATTTTTCAACAAAAAAAGTTTAATTTTCAATCAGTTTAATTTTCTACCAAATTGTTTAATTTTCAAGCCAAAAAGATGACTTTTCTACAAAACAGTAGAATTTTTAACATAAAAGTTTATTTAAGAGCAAAAAGTTGAATTGTCAACTAAAAAAGATCAATTTTTAACTGAACTGTTAAATTTTTAACAGAAAAAGAAATTTTTTTTTAACAAAAATGGAATAGTTTCATTGTCAGTTTAAAAAAAATTATTTTCAACCAAACATGAAATTAATTTTCATCAAAATAGTTACATTTTCAACCAAAGAGATGAACCTTCAACTAAAAAAATGAATTTTTAACAAAGTAGTTGAATTTTCGATAAAATATGACTTTTTAACAATATAGTTGTATTTCCAACAATATAATTAAACTTGCAACCAAATAATAGAATTTTTAACCAAACGAGATGAATTCCGAACCAAAAATATAATAGTAGCCGTTTCAATAAAAAAAGAACTTTTACCCAAACGCTACCAACCTTAGTTTTTAGCCCCTCCCCCACTTTTTCTTTTAGGACTACACCACTGGAGATAAAACTACTATTATTTTATAAGTTCAACCAGCCCACACCAGGGGGCACTCTGGCCAATCACAGGCATCGTAGAGAATACATACCTAAGAACAACATGACCTGAAACTTCAGTTTCAGGTCAGCCCTGAAGAAGTGAACTGCAATGTTCACGAAACGTCGGCAACATTCACACTTTCGCACACGATTGAAACCCGAAAAATCTTTGAATTTTTAATTTAAATTTATTATAATGGATCATCGTGAAAGTCTTAAATCTATTATTAAAGAACTCTACGGGGAGAGTTTTCTTACTAAAACTAACACTTTCAGTAAGCTCAGGTCTTCTCAAGGTAAGCTACTAACATCTTTAGCTTTCTTAAAACGGTGTAGGGACAATAACATCGTCCCAAATTTCTTACAGTTAAAAAACCATTTAGGAACATCTAAATCCAAATCAATTCTACATAAAACAAGTTTGCTTCTCTTGAAAGAAAGAATACAACATACCAAATTTGCCTTGCACACTACCTCCAAAAAACTATTAAAACTTCACCTTTTCCTATCAAACACTCTCAGATTTGACATTTGGTCCACATTGGACCGCATATCATTTGACCAATCCCAACGGATTAAAGATTTTTGCACTCAAAAACAAAAAACAAAATTTGACAAATTACTTCCAGTAAGGCACGCACCATTAACTAACACAGTAAAAAACATCTCCAACCATCCTCTCAGCAATGAAATGATTTCAGCCTTATCTAAAGGACATAACTTTGCAGTAGCTCCCTCCAAAATCCCGAAAGAGGAAATTATCAGTAATTTGGAATCCACAATATATACCCTTCCGCCCGAACAAGCGAATGACATACGTCGTAGGACGGCCAACATTTTACGTGAAGCCCAACTTCCCTCCTCAAACTTAACAAAACAAGAAAAAACAGCTATTAAAGAACTCAATCAGAATAAAGACATCATAATATTACCCGCAGACAAAGGAAATACAACAGTAATAATGAATAAAGAAGACTATAACAACAAAATCATGGACCTTCTCACTGACGATACATATAAAAAACTTAAAAAAGACCCTACAAAAACAATAGTCAGAAAAACAAAAACCCTTCTAAAAGACTCAAATCTTGACAGCGAAACAATATCTAAATTAAAACCTACTAATCCCATCTCTCCAAAACTTTATGGACTCCCAAAAATTCACAAAAATAACATCCCACTCAGACCGATCGTCAGCGCAATAAACTCACCAACTTACAACCTAGCACGCTTTCTCGCCAAAAAACTGAATCCTTTTACAGGAAACTCCATCACACACGTCCAAAACTCTTTTGACTTCATCAGAAAAATACAACAGATTCACATTCAACCCCAAGACATCCTAGTGAGTTTCGACGTAGTATCTCTCTTTACAAAAGTACCAATCTCTGATACAATCGATATTATCAAATCCTTTGCAAACTTCCCCTCCAATCTCACACCATTGATAGAACACTGTCTCACTAATACCTATTTCTCTTTCAATAACGAATTCTATGAACAAACCTCAGGAGCAGCAATGGGATCTCCAATCTCACCTGTAATAGCCAACATCTTCATGGAAAATCTAGAAACTAAAATCTTTAACAAATCCAAGCTTAAACCGGAATTTTGGTGCCGTTACGTTGACGACACTTTTGTCATCTGGAGACATGGACTTGATGAACTACACAAGTTCTTCGATTTCATCAATCAATTACACCCAAATATCAAATTCACCATGGAAATAGAACAAAACGGAAAATTGCCTTTCTTGGACGTACTAGTTTACAAACGATCTGATAACACATTAGGACATGAAGTTTACAGAAAACCTACCCATACAAACAGATACCTACATGCCTCCTCCCACCACCGTCCACCACCCATCTCAAAAGCAATCGGTCATCAATTCCCTTGTATACAGAGCTGTCTCCATAACAGATAAAGATAACTTACAAAAAGAACTACAAAATGTTAAAAAATCCCTAATACAAAACGATTACACAAACAAACAAATTAATAAAGCAATAAGAAAATACACTCAACAAAACAAGTCAACACAACCTACTGAAGAAAGAGAGAGAAAAATGACCACCACCCTACCCTACATTCAAGGTATCACAGAACAAATAGGAAGAATTCTCAACAAACACAACATCAAAACCATATTTAAACCACCTGCAAAAATAGGACAACTTCTAAACAACCCTAAAGATAAAAAAGAACCTTTCAGTGATCCGGGAATATATAAAATCCCTTGTTCTTGTGGCAAAGTCTATATTGGAGAAACCGGGAGGGCGGTAAGTCAACGTGTAAAAGAACATGAGAGTAAAGTCAGGCTAAAACATTTCACGCAATCAGCAGTAGCTGAGCATCATATTGAAACAGGACATAGCATTTTATTTGAAAAAACAACCGTAATCGCAAAAACGTACAATAAATTTCCAAGAAAACATAGAGAAGCAATCGAAATCTTAAAACACCCTAATAACATCAATAGGGACAATGGATATAATACCAATCCGATTTGGCTTTCCGTCCTCCCGGGTTTTTAAAAAAAGACTTGATTGGCCAATCAAGTTCAACCAGCCCACACCAGGGGGCACTCTGGCCAATCACAGGCATCGTAGAGAATACATACCTAAGAACAACATGACCTGAAACTTCAGTTTCAGGTCAGCCCTGAAGAAGTGAACTGCAATGTTCACGAAACGTCGGCAACATTCACACTTTCGCACACGATTGAAACCCGAAAAATCTTTGAATTTTTAATTTAAATTTATTAACATTTTATAATCTCGTTATATTACATTTTATTAGCATTTATTATGATCGCATCTCTTCCTCAAAATTGGTCAGTTTCACGGTAGCATATTCTAGTTTTCAAATAGAATAATAATGCAAATGTAAAACGAACAATCGTATTTTCAAATATCGTATGTAGATTTAAAGAAAAAAGGGAAAGTTTTTCGAGAATAGGGGAAACGCAGGGGAATAGGAGAATAGGGGAAAAACTGTGAACCCTGAAACAAAAACAGGGCTCGGAACTGCTCAAGCTTCAAAAAATAGTAAAATAGTAACCATACTTCTCTCAAAAAAGTAACCGAAAAGTAACAATAATGTGGCAAAAAAGTAACCAAAAATAAAGAGTTTTTACCAAAAAAGGCTAAGTTTCCACCAAAATTATGAATCTTCAACAAAAAATGTATGTTTGAGAAAGTAGTTCATTTTTTAACAAAACGGTTGAATTTTTCTGACTAAAAAGATGAATTGTTAATGAGAATTGTAATAGTTGATATAATAACCAAAAAATATTTTAATTTAATATAAAAACAGTAGAATTCATTTTTAAAAAGACGATTTTTCAATAAAATAGGTTTTTTTCAACCAAATTGTAGAGTTTTTAAACAAAAAAGACCAATTTTTACAAAACAGTGGAATTTTCAACCTGTAAATATGGATTTTTGGCAAAAAAGTTATGTCAACCAAATAGTTAAATTTTCTACGAAAACAGGGGAATCTTCAACCGAAAAAGACGAATTTTCAACAAAATAAGTACATTTATAATAAAAAAGATGAATTTTCAAATAATATTATGAGTTTTCAAGAAAAAAATAAAGTTTTAACAAAAATTGTTAACTTTTAACTGAATTTCAACCAAAGAAGATAAATTCTCATCGAAAAATATAATACATAGTTCGACATTTCAACAAAAAAGATATAAATTTTAAACTAAAAACTAGCAATTTTATCTAAATTGCAATTTTTATGGAGATTTTTATACATTTTACATACGAACTAATTATTATTTTATTGTTATTCCCTAATTTTCCCGGCTCTAAAGTGCCAAATTTACTGAAAAAATTTGAATTTTTACATTTTTCACAAGTTTTTAAATAATGCGATTAATTCATTAATTCATTTCGTTATTTCGGGCTAAAAATATAACCAAAAGTAACCTTTTAATAAAATAAGTAACTTTTTAGTAACCGCGGATCAAAAAAGTAATTAAGATAGTCATAAGTAACCCGTTCCCAGCCCTAAACAAAAAGTAAACCCAAAACTGGAAAAAATTGCATAGATAACTTACCACAAATCTCGCATCGGAAGGGGGTATCGTTGGTATGAGAGCGCATGTGATTGGCCAAATGTTCCTTACGAGTATACTTTTTGCCACAGACTTGGCAGTGATGAGGTGTTTCACCAGTGTGCCACATGACGTGATTCATAAAGTGCTCTTTTCGCGTAAAGCTCTTTTTGCAGATGTCGCATCGATGCGGAGTCTCGCCCGTGTGCTTTCGGACATGATTAACCATATGCTCCTTTCGAGTGAAGGTCTTCGCACAATATTGACATCTAAAATTCAAAAAAAAAAAATTCCAATAAGTATACAAAGATTCGGAATATGTGTACAGTGCCGCGAGTTTATTATAATTTTTTTCCAGTTTCTAGGGATTCAATTAATATGATTAATTTAGAAAGCTTTGACAAATTATATTACAAGATATTCTTCAATATATTAGTATCATGGATTAATTAAATAATAGAAAAACCATCATTAATAATTTCTTGAATTTGTCCCTAAAGTCCATGAATTTGAATAATAATTCAAACTAATTTTTATTTTATCTTCTTATACTTAAAATACAGTGCATATTTAGGCAAAATTAATGTAGATACTGTATTCATTGCAACTTAATCCGTTTTGAATTCCTAACTTTTCAAGTAAAAATATTGCACTTTTATCAAGATAGATGAATTTTCAAACAAGAAGATTAATTTTCTACAAAACAAAAAAAAAAAAAGAAAACATTTTTGCACAAAATATATGAGCTCTCAACCAAATAGTTAAATTTTCATCTAAAAAAATTAATTTTCAACCAAATAGTTCAATTTTGAACTAAAAAAGATCAGTGTTCAATTAAAAATGTATCAGTTAAATTTTCAGTTATAAAAAAGTTAATTTTTAATCAAACTGATGAATTTTAAACTGAAACGATGAATCGTTAACTGTAATAATTGAACTTCCAACCAAGAAGATTAATTTCTACCAAAAAAGACGAACTTTCAACAAAATACAAGAATTTCCAACTAAAAAAATGAATAGTCAACCAAGAATTGAATAGTTAAATTGTCAATTAAAAAAATTAATGTTCAAACAAAGAGATGAATTTTTAACTAAAATGATGGAATATTCAATTCGAATAGTCACATTTTCAGTTTTAAAAAAATTCAACAAAGATACGAATTTTCAAAAAAAAGTTACATTTTCAAACAAAGTGATGAATTTTCAACTAAAAAGGTGGATTTTCAACTAAAATCATGAATCTTCAACTGGAACAGTTGATTTTTAAGCCAAAAAGATAGATCTTCAACTACAATGATGAATCATTAACTGGAATATTTGAATTTTGAAGCAAAAAGATGAATATTTAACTGGAATACTTGAATTTTCAACCAAAAAGCTGAATTTCCAAACAAGAAGATTAATTTTCTACCACAAAAGACGACTTTTCAACAAAATACATGAATTTTCAACCAAATAGTTGAATTTTGAATTGAAAAAGTTCAATTTTCAACCAAAAATGGAATAGTTCAATAAAATTTTCAGTAAAAACACAAAATTATTTTCAACCAAAGTGAGAAATCTTCAACTGGAATAGTTTAATTTTAATCCAAAAAGATACATTTACAAGTAAAATGATGAAATTATAACTGAAATAGTTGAATTTCAACTAAAAAAGATAAATTGCCATCAAAAAATTGAATGGTTAAATTTTTAGTTAACAAAATCAATGTTCAACCAAAGGGATGAATTTTAAACTAAAGCGATGGAATATTCAATTCGAATAGTTACTTTTTTAGTTAAAAAAAAAAAAATTAACCAAAAAGAAAACGAATTTAAAAAAAAGTTAAACCTTCCACCAAAGTCATGAATTTTCAACTAAAAATTATAAATCTTTAACTGGAATAATTGAATTTTAAACAAAAAAAAAATGAATTTTCGGCTAAAATTATGAAACATTCAATTGAAAGTGTTACGTTCTCAGTAAAAAAAATGTTCATAAAAAAAACGATTTTTCAAAAAAAAGTTACATTTCCAACCAAAGTGATGAATTTTCAACAAAAAATGATAAATCTTCAACTGTAATAGTTGAATTTTCAACCAAAAATTGAATAGTTAAATTGTTAGTTAAAAAATTAATGTTTAACCAAAGAGATGAATTTTCAACTAAAATGATGAATCATTAACTGGAATAGTTGAATTTTGAAGCAAAAAGATGAATATTTAACTGGAATACTTGAATTTTCAACCAAAAAGATGAATTTTCAAAGAAGATTAATTTTCTACCACGAAAGACGACTTTTCAACAAAATACATGAATTTTCAACGAAATAATTGAATTTTCAACCAAACAGTTGAATTTTGAACTAAAAAAGTTCAATTTTCAACCAAAAATGAAATAGTTCAATAAAATTAACAGTAAAAACAAAAACTTATTTTCAACCAAACTAAGGAATCTTCAACTGGAATAGTTGAATTTTAAGCCAAAACGATGAAACTATAACTGAAATAGTCGAATTTCAACTAAAAAAGATAAATTGCCATCAAAAAATTGAATGGTTAAATTTTTAGTTAAAAGAGTTAATGTTCAACCAAAGATATGAATTTTAAACCAAAAAGATAAATTTTCAACTTAAAAATGATGAATCTTTAACTAGAATAATTGAATTTTCAACCAAAAAGATTAATTTTCAACCAACAACACTAACGTCTACCGAAAAAGACGATTTTTCAACTAAAAAAGATAATTGTTCAACCTAAAATTGAATAGTTAAATTTCCAGTTAAAAAAATTAATTTTTCAACCTAAGAGATGAATTTTTAACTATAATAATGATGGAATATTCAACCGACGCTGAAAGAAAAATTCAACAAAATATCTCATTTTTCATCCAAAGAGATGAATTTTTAATTAGGAAAGATTTTCCAGTCAATAGAGAGCAAAAATTGTACACAAACTGTTGAATTTTCAAGCAAAAAGATGAATATTCAACAAAATACATGCACTTTCAACCAGATACTTGAATATTCAACCAAAAATATAGTAATAGAAAGTTAATTTTTCAAATGAATCACTGTTATTCAATTTTATATTGCAATTTACGAAAAAAATTAAGCACAATCTCGAGAAAAAAATTCCCGAACTTCAAAAAAAGCTCCCTTAAATTTCCCGGTTTTCCAGGTAGGGTAGACAGTTAGACACCCTGTAATCATAAATTCTAATTTAAAAAAATCTACCTGTATGGCGTTTCTCCAGTGTGGCATCGAGTGTGATTGTCTAAATGCTCCTTTCTAGCAAAGCTTTTGCCACACACTGTGCAATTATATGGCTTATCTGTAGCATGGCGTTTCATATGGCGTTCCAAAGATGGTGCATTGGCGAAAACGTGGAAGCAAACTGCACACGTGAACATAGATCCTCCTAAATGACACTTTCCATGGCGGGTCAAATCATTAGCGTTCGAAAATGCTTTTCCACAGACCTGAAAAAAAGAAAATTAAAAGATTAATATCAAATACAAAATTTGTCAACAAAATAGTTCTGTTTTCAAGCTAAAAAATCGAATTTTTAAAAAAATAATTGATTTTTAAACCCGAAAAGATAAATTTTCAACTAAACAGTTGTCTTTACAACCAACTAATTAAATTTTCAACCTGCACAAATTAATCTTCAACCCAAAAAGACGAATTTTCAACAAAAGAATCGAGTTTCCCACAAAGAAAGATTTTTTAGTCAAGAAAGAAAAAAATTCAACTGAATTGTTGAATTTTCAACCCGAATATAAGAATTTTCAAGAAAAGAGTTCTTTTTCAACCAAATAGTTGAATTTTGAACCCAATAAAACGAATTTTCTACAAAACAGTTGAATTTTTAACTCAAGAGACGAATCTACAACTAAAATTATGAATCTTTAACAGAAAAAACTGAATTTTGAAGAAAGTAATTAAACTTTCAACCAATGAGTTTAATTTTCAACCTAAAAAGATTAATTTTTAATAAAAAATGTAATAGTTAATATTAAAACCAAAACCGATTTTAATTTTAAATAAAAAACAGTTGACTATAAACAAAAAAAAACGAATTTTGAACAAAAAAAGAATTTTTTACGAAGTAGTTCAACTTTTAACACAATTTAACTTTCAACCAAAAGACATGAATTTTTAACCAAGATTAGTTTTTCTACTAAGAGACGTATTTTCAAAGAAATACATGAATTTTCAACCAATTGAATTTTCCCCTAAAAACATTAATTTTCAACAAAAAATGGAACAGTGAAATAAAATAGTTAAGTTTTCTACCAAAGATATGAATTTTCAACTGAAATTATGAATCTTCAACCAAAAAAATGATTGTTTAATTATTGTAGTTCAACGTTTAACCAAGTATAGTTGAATTTTCAACCAAGAAGATTAATTTTCTATCAAAGAAGACAAATTTTCAGCAAAATACATGAATTTTCCACTAAAAATTGTCAATTTTCAACCAAAAATGAAACAGTGAAATTTTCAGTTAAAAAAAAAAATAATATTCAGCCACAGAGATAAAATTTTCAAATAAAATAGGTAATTTTTAATCCAGATACGAATTTTTAACTGAAATGATGAATCTTCAACCAATAAAATAAATTTTTAACCAAGTAGTTCCACTGTCTCAACCAACTAGTTTAATTAAAAAAAAAAATTCCCAACTAAAAATGCAAGGGTTGAAATTTGGACCAAAAAAGATTTAAAAAATCAAAAACAGTTAAATTCAACCAAAGAAGACGAATTTTCAACAAAAGAGTTGAGTTCTCAAGCTAAAAATTAGAATTGTTTTAGAAAACAATTGACTTTTAAACGGGAAAAGATGAATTTTTAACAAAAAAGTTCATTTTCCACCGAGAGAGATTAATCTGTAACCGAATAGTTGAATTATAAACAACAAAAAAAAGATTTCCAACCAAAAACAGTTGCACTTTCAACCAAATAGTTGAATTTTCAAACTAAAACACTGATTTTTTAGAATACAGTTCAATTTTGAAGAACAAAGTTCATTTTCAAGCAAGAAAGATGTAATTTTAACTAAAAAGAGTCTTTTCTACCAATAAAGATGAATTTTCTATTCAAAATGACGAATGTACAACAAAACATTTGAATTTTCGATCAAAAAGTTTACTTTTTAACAAAATAGTAGAATTTTCAACAAAATAATGAAATTTTCAACAAACTAGTTACAATTTTCAATTAAAGTAACTAAACGGATGAATCTACAAGAAAAAATAAATTTTTGATAAAGCAGTTCAACTTTCAACCATGTAGTTGAATTTTCAACCAATAAAGAATATTTTTCAACCAAAAATGTAATAGTTGATAGTTAAACAAAAAAATATTTCAATTTTAAATAAAAAACAGTTTAATTCAACCAAAAAATACGAATTTTTAGCAAAATTGTTGCATCTTCAACCAAAACAGATTACTTTACAACAAAATAGTTGAATTTTTAACCAAAAAAGGTGACTTTTAATAAAGAAAATGGTTGAACTTTCAACAAAATAATTATATTTTCATCCAAAAGAGATGAATGCTGAACCAAAAATATAATAGTAGACTTTTCTATAAAAAAGAATTAACTTTAAACCGAAAAAGATGACTCTTCTACCAAAGGAAGAATTTTCGACCAAAAAAGATAACTTTGACAAAATAGTTGAATTTTTACAAACCAATTCAATTGTCACCCAAATAGTAGATGTTTCAATTAAAAAGAATTAACTTTCAACCAAAAATAGTTTAATTTTCGTATTGGCTTCTACTAATTCAGTTCGCATTTAAGGGGGAAAACGATAAAAAGGACAAGTTTCTTTGAAGTAGGAGAAAAGAGAGGAATTGTTTAAAAAAAGGGGAAAAACGTGTGAAGTCTGAGAAGTCCATTTCGAAGGACAATTATTCCAAATTCATAATTCTGCTTTGAACATTGATTAAAAAAAATAATTCTATTCAAGGGGGAATATTCGGGATCCTATAATAAATTTTCACTTTTCCTCGTTGAATAATATTTTCCAATCCAATCGACACCCAGAAAATGGAAAGACTAGACAATAAACTACAAATTATAGTTACCTGGCACGTGAATGGCTTCCTCTCCGTGTGATATCTGCGATGTACAATCAGTTGGTACCGGAACTGGAAAATTTTTCCACATACATCGCAATTGTGGCTTCCCACCGAAACGGGAGAGCCACTAGGTCCAGGTGTAGCCTCTCCATCACTCGTCTTTATGTCGAATTTGTTTAGCTGAACTTGTTGCACTATGGGAGTTCCATTTTGGATTGTGGTAACTGTCTGCGTAGGAACTGTTCCTCCCACCAGGGTCGTTCCTGCTGCTATTTCACTCTGCAGCTTTCCGAAAACTTCATGATAGGCTAAGAGCTGATTAATGTCCTCGACATTCACCTTGTACATATTTTGCACCATCTCAACCCCCAAGGTTTTCGCCAAGTCCTGTTCGTTTCCAGCACTGATTTTCACAACTGAGCCATCAGCTGTCCTCACATCCATCATGTGACCACCGGGCTTCAAGTCCGGAACTTGGAACCTAAAAAAAGAAAAACACGTTCAAGTAACATTTCAGAGAAGAATCATTTGCTGATTGCTGTTATAAACAAAAAACCTACTGGGCCATATTAAGTTGTCTCATATCCTCCTTCTTGTCTGCATTTTTCTCAGCATTATTTTGGTTGCCATTGTCGCCTCCAGAACCAGAGATATTGACGCTAATTTGTTGCTGCTGCTGTTGTTGCTGCTGCTGCATCAGACTCTGGTGTAAATCTTGGGGCGTTTGCAACTGAAGATCGCACTGTACTTGGCAATGCACTTGATTGTCACTGCAGCGTTCAGTTGTACAGCTTCCACTCTCATCCTTAATCTTATCGTCCCTCTGGGAATTCTGATTTTGCGCAGCTTGTGCATTATTCTGGGCATTCTGGTGATTCTGCATCTGATGGTGGGCCTGTTGTTGCTGCTGCTGCTGGGATTGCTGCTGATGCAACTGTTGTTGTTGGGACTGCATTTGCTGCTGCATCTGGGCATGCGCCGCTTGCAAATGACTCGTCGGAATATGACTTCCGTCTAAATTCAAACCAGGAAGAGAAACTGGGATCTGCTGAAGGAGAGATTCAATTAAACATTTCCATTGAATACATTTCAAACTTGGAACTTGCACTTAATAGAGAATCTACTTTATGACAAAAAAAAGAAAAAAATAATTGTATCATCTACAGCCATGCAAGCCGAACACATCTCATCTGCATTTTCAGTTATTTGTCAAAGATTTTCCTCAATGCAGATGTGATCGAATCGGTGTCAACTGGCAATCGTCTACAGTGCAAGATAATCACATGCATCTACGTAAACAAACCTGCGTATTGGACTGCAACGAACTGTGATGACTGCTGGTACTAACGGGAGGTTGGTGATGATGATGGTGCGAAGCTGCATTCTGATGATGGGAACTTGAGGTCAAGGCCATCTCCTGGTTGAGTGCGGATGGTGACTCTTTCGAAGGAGCTTCTCCACCTCCACCGCCTCTATGCGAGGAGTTATGGTGGGGATGGTGGTAAACTGAGACCTGGGGTATTGGCCCAGGAAATAGATTGGTGAGGACCCAATACTTAGCTACCGAGGACGCTAAGGCTACTGCTGTACCTACACGGAGGTCCGCAGACGAATGCGGAGTATTCCCTACATTTCCAAGACTGGTCGCAGTAGCCAAACCACCGGGATACGAAGGACGACCACTTTGAACCGCGTTTACTTCCTACCGATATACATTCAGACATTTGTACAACATCGATAGAGCATGCAGTAGCATGCAACAGGCTCTAGTCCAATCAACAAATACGCTAATACAATTCACATTATATCATCAGGGTTTTTTTTATTCAATTAAATTAAAATCAAATTATTTGACGTTTTTGAAAATGAATTGTTATTTAAGTGTAGAAGTAACTCAAGATAAATAAATATATGATGGTGGCATCTAAAAGAGGAATCTGCGCATTTACTCAACTAACTTTGAAGATTTTTTCATTCTCAGGGTGTCTACCCGAACGATGATTTCAAATTCCTGGTTTTCTCCCAGTTAATTTAAAAGAATTTAAAATATTCGAATGAGGTCAAACGATTTTTAATGATTGCAAAGATTTTTGCTTTGGAACAGGGAATTTCGGAAAAGAATTAGAATTCTAAGTGGGAACATCAGATGATTTTTGGTCATAAGAATTAAAATTCTGATTTGAAACAGAGAATTCTGACTTGCAACCAGGATTGTTTTTGTTAATTCCCTTTTTATAAATCAGAATAAAAATTATTTTCCAAAATTTCCATAATTATTTTTAAAAATTACCTATCCTAAAGTCTAAATTATAATTCTTTACAGGGATTTGTTCGTAAAATTTGGACGAAAGAAGTTCCAAATTGTGATTCTTATACATCAGAATCATAATTCTGTACGGAAACTCCGTTTGAAAACGAAAATTGTAATACTTCACGCAAATTCCGTCTCAATTTTCTTTTTCTTTTTTTTTCTTTTCGACTACTATTTCTTTCTATGCAAAGTTTTTTAATATAGTAAATCAAATGATAAGAAAAACAATCAATAAATCAAATCGTAATTAACAATCGTTAGAACGTAACTTAATTAATTTCTATCAATCTGAATTTATAAAATAAGCAGAAAGGGCTAAAATAATTATTAAAAGTACAAAAAGAAATGGCAATAAAAATGGCCAGGATCTTTTTCAAAATTCCAGGACTTTTCCAGTTTCTTTAGCAATCCTACAACTAATAAGAACAATTCCAAAAGCAACTGTAGGAAACTGCTCGATTTTAAAATTGAGAAACTTGAAAAACAGAGTTTCGCATTTTTCTTTCTCATATGTTCCGCGCCCCCCCCCCCACCGCCATACACACAAAAAGCAACGTAGCCAAAAACTATCAAAATATAGGAATTTTCTACCAAATAATTAAATTTTAAACTTATAAAAGATAACTTTTTATAACGAAAAACGGAATAGTGCAATTTTCAGATAAAAAATTAATTTTTAACCGAAAGAAACAACTAAATTTTCAACAAAAATATTGAACTTTAAACTAAAGAGGTGAATCTTAAAAAAATATGCATTTTTAGAAAACTAGTTCAACTTTTAATCAAGCAGTTGAATTTTTAACTAAAAAAAGATGAATTTTCAATGAAATAATTAAATTTTCAACCAAAAAGATGAATTTTTATAAAAATAGTTTGATTTATAACCAAATAGTTAAATTTAAACAAAAAAAGTTAATTTTCAACCGAATAGTTTAATTTTCTAACAAACTGTTGAATCGTCAACAAAATCAGATTAATTTAGAACCAAACAGTTACCTTTTTAACCAAAAAGGATAAATTTTCAACCACAAAGATTAATTATCAACCAAAAATGGCGAATTTTTAATAAAATACATGAATTTTCAACTAAAAAAGATTAATTTTCAACACATAGTTGATATAGAGAATAGTCACATTGGTAGTTGAAAAATTAACTCTCAATCAAAAAAGAAGAGAACTTTCAACAAAACAGATGAATTTTCAATTAAAATGATAAATAAAAAAATGAATTTTCAACAACAGAGTTCAAGCCAGAAGATGATTTTTTAACCCGGTAGATTAATTTTCTAAAAATGGAATAGTATTTAAATTTTCAACGAAGGAAGTGAATCTTGAAAAAAAAATTTTTTTAACAAACTTGTTCAACTTTTAACCATGTAGTTGAATTTTCAACTAAAAAAAAATAATTTTCTAACAAGAAAAGATTAATCTTTCTTTATTTTATAACAAAAAATTTTTTTTGACAAAAAGTTAAATTTTCATAAAAAATAGTTTAACTTAAAAACAAAGTTAATTTTTAACGGAATAGTTTAATTTTCTACCAAATTGTTGAATCCTCAAACCAGGTTAACTTAGGCCCAAACAGTTGTATTTTTATTTCGAAAAGATGAATTTTCAATAAAGAAGATTAATTTTCGATCAAAGAAGACGAATTTTTAATAAAGTACATAAATTTTCAACCAAAAAAATCAATGTTCTATAAAAAATAACAATTTTCCACAAAAAATGGAATATATATTTTTCGTTAAAAAATTGAATTATAAACCACAAAAAAAGAATTTTTAATAAAATAGTTACATTTTCAACATGAGAGATGAATTTTCAACAAAGTAATTCAACTTTTAATCAAGTAGCTGAATTTCTGACCAAAAAGATGACTTTAAAAAAATAATTGCATTTTCAACAAAATAATAAAATTTTCAACGAAAACCCGAAAAAAGGGGAGAAAGTGTATGTATGTTAAAAACAGGGAATAAAAGAAGAATTCTTTAAAATGTATCATTAGGAAACATACTAAATCAGGGTGGCGATTCGGCGGACGATTTTAAATTCCCGGTCAGCTTTTCAAATTTTCCCGCAAAACGCAAACATTTATTCTAATTCATGACGTTCATTCTAAAAATATTTTAACATAACAGAGTAAGACATTGCAAAGTAAATGAATTTTGAAAAAAAATCTTAAATTTTCCAGTAAAAAATATCAATTTTTACAGAAAATGGAACAGTTAAACTTTCAATTGAAAAAAAAATAATTTTCAACAAAAACAAAACGGATTTTCAACAAAATAGTTCAATTTTCAAACAAAGTGATGAATCTTCAACTAGAATAGTTAAATTTTAAACAAAAAAGATCAATTTTGAACTAAAATGACGAATATTTAACTAGAACACTTAAATTTTAAACCAAAAAGATGCATTTTTAAACCAAATTAATTTTTAAATAAAGATTAAAATTCCACCAAAAAATACAATTTTTCAACAAAAATTTCAAACCAAATGTAAGAGTTTTCAACTAAAACAATGAATCTTCAACTGAAATAGTTGAATTTTCAAACAAAAAAAAACTAATTTTTACTAAAGAAGATCAATTTTCAACCAAAACATAAATAATTAAATTTCGAGGTAAAAAAAATTAATGTTTAACCATACAGATGAATTTTCAACTACAACTATGGAATTTTCAATTGGAATAAGTTAAATTTTCAGTTAAAAAAATACTTTCAACAAAAAAACTAACTTTAAAAAAAAATAGTTACATTTTCAAACAAAGTTATACATTTTTAAATAAAATTGTAAATATTTAACTGGAATAGTTGAATTTTCAACCAAAGAAATGAATTTTTAATTAGAACGATAAATCTTCAACAAAAAAAATGAATTTTTAACAAAAGAGTTAAACTTTCAACCAAATAATTTAATTTCCAACCGAAAATATGAATTTTCAACTAAAATGATAAATATTTAACCGGAATACTTGAATTTTTAACCGAAAAGAAGAATTTTCAAACGAGAAGATTAACTTTCAAAGCAAAACATAATTTTCTAACAAAAAAAAATCAATTTTTTAACAAAATACGTGAATTTTCGACGAAAGAGTTGAATTTTCAATTAATATGATGAATCTTCAACTGGAATAGTTGAATTTTATGCCAAAAAGACGAATTTTCAAACATAAAGAATTATTTTCTACAAAAAAATACGAATTTTCCACAAAGCACATACATTTTCAAACAAATAGTTTAATTTTTAAATGCAAAATATCAATTTTCAACCAAATAGTTGAATTTTCACAAAAAAAAAAGATAAATTGATTTTCAATAAATTAGTTACATTTTCAACCAGAGATGAATTTTAAATTGAAATTATGAATCTTGAACCAAAAAAAAATTTAATTTATGACAAAAGAGTTTATCTTTTAACCAAGTAGTTGTATTTTTAACTAAGAAAAGATGAATTCGTAACGAACAATGTAAACAAATTTTCTATTATAAATCAGAAATATTTCTTCTTTGAAATACCACTTCTACTCTAAAAACTGCTTGAAGTACTTTCTTTATCTAACATTTAGAAGAGGGAACTTTCAAAATTGTACCGAATGCTGACTTGGAAGAGGGATTTTTTTATCCCTTTCCTCTAAATCCGAATTATAATTCTTTTAAAAAATTCCCTGTTCCAAGAGAAATTATATTCCTTGAATTTTGCTACGTTCAGAAGTAAATTCCCGGTTTTTTAAATTAAATTCCCGGTATTTTCCCGGTCAATAAAATTGCCGGTCAAGTCGCCACCCTGTAAATGTTATCTAAGTACGTAAACATTACTTCCCCCCACCACGTTTCCAACCACAGTTTTAAGCGTGACCCCCTCCCTATATTGATAATAATACTTCCGATAATTTTTTTCCAGTTTAATATCATTGAAATGTTAAAAGCACACTTAAGACAAAGAACTTGTTATAGTGAAGTAAGCTTGCATGTCAATATAGATATATCGCATGTAGGCTACAGAATAGTCCATTAGAATATAATGAAGAAAGGAACAAACAAAAATTAATAAAATAATTTAAAACAATATATTATTTGTAGAGCGATTCCCGACTAGTTGAGTCTAAAAATATGTTTCAAAGCTACAGGAGATTTTTCAACTTATCTGATTTGATGAGATAATGCGCATTTGTAATTCGACAAAAAAGCCTGTGGAAAATTAAGTGTTTGTCTCACCTCTTGCTGTGCCTGCGAAGTCGCCGGCAGCGCATGCTGCTCACTATTCATTTTTGCTCACTCAATGATAAAACCACCTGTCAATCCTTTCAGACAGTCCTCATTTTCTGTTCTAAAAGTCAAAACAAAAGCAGAATTTAGTATTTCAGAAGAAAAAAAAACGCGAATCAACAATATTCATTTTCTTGTATTTGAATTGATCAAGAGATCATAGGAAAATAGCGATAGAGTGACAAAAATAGTACTCATAATTTACACAGGGTGGCCGTTTTTATCCAGGAAAAATTCCTGGTCATCAAAGATTTTTCCTGTTCATTCAAAAACTAGTATATGATAGACAGCAGTTAACAGAATGACCTTTCTTATTTCCTAAATCGTTTTATCACCATTTTTTCAACTAAAATAATTGTTACCGTATTTTTTAAACTAAAATAAATGACACCGCATTTTTTTGCTAAAATTAAACAAAAAGAATAAGGTTTTAAAGATATTTTATTATCTTCAAGTCGCAGAATTTCTCGGTGAAGGAGTAATGTCTGTTATTTTTATATCGAATTAAGTAAAAGGTATTTTTTTTTATTTGAGAAAAAATAATTTATTTCGAGATACTTAAATTTTGATGTTCCTTGTTTTTTAATACAAATTTTTTCTTTAAAAATCAGTAGTTTTTAAATTAAAAAAATATAAATATAATTTTTTTTAAATAAAATTTTTAATATGGCATCTTGTATAAATGGAATAAAACAATTTCAAAATAAAATTTATTATTCTTGAAAATTATTTAAAGTTCAACAAAAAATAGGGGAACAATATAATTGTTTTCTTTTTTTCTAAAAATACTACATTATATACCAAATTTTGTTAACTTCAAACTGTTCACAGATTTTCTGACAGAAAGGAGAGTAAACTTCGCCTGAATCTGGAAAGAAAATTTAAATATCTGAATTAGATAAAAAAAAAAGTATAAGGAAATTTGTTTCTTTTTTTGAACTTTTAGTATAGAACCTGTCTAATTTCAAATGAATCCGGCCATTAATTGTACATCTGAGCTAATAAATTTTAAAAACTGTAAATATGAAAAATATTAATGAATGCATCCTAGGAAATTTGAAAATTATTATTGTCATTTAGGAATTTTGTGGAATGTTTAGTTAAACTAATATATAAGTGAAAATTTAAATCTAAATTGAGATAAGTGCCAAATTCTTTAATATTTCAGTGACTATTTGTCTTTTGAAAACTATAATTTCACAAAATGTTCACAAAAGTATGCAGTTTCAATAAATTAATAAGGTACAATATTTATATTATTTTTAGAATCATATTTCCTTGTATTTTTTGTATGCAATTATAAAAATAATTTTATAAAAAGTTCTTTTAACATCGTAACATATAAAAGTTTTCACGGATAAAAACTTTCTATTGAATAAAGGCGATGAATTTTCAAATAAAATTATGATTTTTCAACTAAAATATGTATTTTCAGACAAAAAATACGAAATTTTCAACAAATGAAAATTTGTCAGTGAAGAAAGTAAGACAACTTTATCTAAATTGTGGAACTATTAAGCCGAAAGAAGAATTTTAAATCAAAAAATTTAATTTTCAACCGAGAAAATTTATTTTCTACACAAAAATTCAAACAAAGAGATGAATTTTCAACAAAAAATTATTTTTAGCTAAGTTGTTCAACTTTCAACCAAGTAGTTCCATTTTTAACTAAAAAGGTGTATTTTTAACGAATATTGTAATAGTAGATATTTAAAACAAACTTGATTTTGATTTTAAATAAAAAGAAATTGAAATTCAATGAAAAAAGATGAAGCTTCAACAAAATAGTTGAATTCTCAGTCAAAGAAGATAAATTTTCAACCAAACAGTTGCATTTTTATCAAAAAAAGATTCAAATTCTACTAAAGCAGATGCATATTTAAACCAAGGACGAATTTTTAAAAAATAGTTGAATTTACAACACCAAAATATGAATTTTCAACAAAAAATACGAATTTTCAACAAATAAAGGTTTTTTTTTAGTAAAGAAAGTAAAAAAAGTTTACCTAAACTGTTGAACTATCAAGCAGAGGCTCCAGAACGTGGGATTTTTCGGCCCCCACCACGTTCCC
>CAKNYM010047800.1:56213-93420 GCA_932195095.1 Andricus curvator
ACAACTATTTTACCTACTCCCTTTTTAGATAAATAGTAATAATATAAATTGACCATGCCGGAGGAAGAGGATCTGCTCGGTTCTGGTTTTAGGCGAACCTAACTACAAAACGAAAAACCTCCATGAACTTGGGTTCTGAAGGATATTAGTTTTTCGTTTTGCATTAGGTTCGCCCAAAAGCAGAACCGAGTATAACAAAAAAATAGACAAAATGGCTTGTCCTCAGTTTATAAAGTCCGATTTACCGATGATTTCCAGGGGCCTTAACTTGAAATTTTCATAAAGGTTTTAAGAGGTTTTGGAATGTACATTAGGGTGGTCCAATATTGTTTCCTTCGAATTTTCACACATACCCCAAATTTATTAGTACCCACAAAAAAATAATTTTTTTTTTAATGATATTTAGACATTTAGATATTTAGCCACATCAAGTACACGTTTTTCCCATAAGAAAAAAATACGTTTTTGTACATTTTATTCAGAATTGTCCATATTAGGTATATCAAGTTGACCTTCAACATTTTTCATCGCAATAAGCCATAAAATATGAATCAAAAACTAGTTTTTGAATGTCACCCCCATAAGTCTGTTTTAAAGGATCCCAAAAAAACACCATAAGTGAGAAAAAAGGGTTTACGAGTTTTTGGCGATAATAATTATTTTTTTGCGGTTTTCCTTTAGTACAAATTGTTTCTGATATACAAAATATGACTTTCTACTGATAATTAGATGTTTAAATACATTTTGTTAGCAATTTATTATTGTTTATAACAATTTTCTCTCAGAATAGAGTTACAAAGTCGCGGTTTTTCTGAATTTTTCAACTTGCTTTGAACTTTTCAGTTAGAGCGAGGCAATAATCAATTAAAAATACCAACAAATATTTTTAAACAATGTATTATTTTTAACAATATTCACTAAGAATAATGCCAGAAAATTGCGGTTTTTTTCTGAAATTTTCCACTTTTTGTCCATTTTTCGGTTAGAGTGTGGTAATAGTTAATTCAAGTTCACAAACATAATTTTTTAAACAATTTACTATTATTTTTTATAATATTCTCTTTGAAGAATGCTATAAAGTTGTAGTTTTTTGTTGGCATTTTCAACTTTTTGTCCATTTTTCACTAAATGTGCGGTAATAAATAATTAATGCAATTACACAAATATAATTCGTTAAACAATTTATTATTGACATTTTAGTTATAATAATAAATAAACATCAGAGAGAATCATTTTTGAAACAATCTTCTTCTTTTTTGCGGATATATTTTTCTGAAATAGAACCAGATATTTGAAATATTCTCCAAATTTTCTATATGAATCATATTGAATGTAACTTTTCTTGAAATAGTTACTGACAGCCTTTTGTTTAAATTATAATATTGTTAAAACATTAGCAAAGTATCAAAGAAATTATTCTTGTAGATGTTCATTTATTATTTATTCAAAAATAAAACGTCAAAGAAAGGCTGCAAATTTCAGACAATGCGGCAACTTTCTAGCATTACTCTGAAGAGAAGATAGTTATAAACAATAATTAATTGTTCAAAAAATAGTTTTTGCTAACTAGAGTTAATTATAACATCACTAAGTAAAAAGTGGACAAAAAGTTAACATTTCAGAAAAACCGCAACAATCTAGCATTACTATAGAGAAGATAAACAATAACAATAATTTGTTTAAACAATTATGTTTGTTAAATTGCATTAATTATTACCTCGCCGTAAGTGAAAAGTGGAAAAGATGTCATCAAAGAGAATAGCATTATTAATTTATTAAAATTATATTAATGATGAATTATAATAATTATTATCCAATTATTATTAAATATAATAATAAATTATTTAAAAAATGATAATCGTCAACTTGAATTAATAATTACCTCACTCTAGATGAAAAGTGGGCAGAAAGTGGAAAACTTCAGAAAAAACCGCGACTTTCTAACTCTATTCTAAGAGAAAATTGCTATAAAAAGTAATCAATCGTTTACGGAATTTATTTAAACATCCAATTATCAGTAGAAAGTCATATTTTATCCATTAGAAACAATTTTAACTGAAAGAAACTGCAAAAAAATAACCATTGACGTTAAAAACTAGCAAAACCCAATTTTTCACTTATGGGGTTTTTTGGGATTCTATAAAACAGACTTATGGGGCTGTAATTGGAAAAAGTAATTTTTGATCCGTATTCTATAGCTCATTGTGAAGAGAAATGTTGAAGTCAACTCGATGCTTCTAATATTGACGATTCTGAACAAAATTTACAAAAACGTCTTTTTTGTATGGGGAAATACGTGTTACACTTCATGGGACATAATTTTCTTTAAAGAAAAAAACATTTATTATTGTGTGAATTCGAACAAATTTGGGGGGCATGTGCATGAAAATTTGAAGAAAAAAAATTTCCAATGCATTTATAGACCACCCTAATATAAATATTAGGGGACTGGAGAATTCAGGGCCTATTTTAAGAAAAAACCACAACTACACGCCATCATTACACCTTATTTCTTGAGTAGGAATCTTATTTTTTAATTTTCTATCAAGAAGATTAATTTTCTACCAAAAGAAGAATTTTAAACAAAGTAATTAAATTTTTAACTACACAGTTGAATTTTGAACAAAAAAGATAAGTTTTGAACCAAAATAAAACAGTTAAATTTGCAGTTAAAAGCGGATTGTCCACCAGTTGAATTATATGAAAAAGGACGATTTTTTTACACATTTGAATAATTTTAACATATTTGAATTTCCAACCAAATAGATAAATTCAACAAACATGATTAATTTTTTACGAAATTTTTTTCGAAGCTAAAAAGTCGAACCTTTTAGAAAACAGTTGACTTATAAATGAGAGAAGAATTTTCAACAAAAAAGTTAATTTTTAATCAAGAAAGATGAATTTTGCACCAAATAGTTGAATTTTGAAATAAAAAAAAATTCAACCAAAAATGGAAATGTTAAATTTTCAGTTTGGAAAACCAATTTTCAACAAAATAAAAAGGAATTTTCAACCAGTTGAGTTCAAATAAAACAGAGGAAATTTTAACAAAGTAGTTGAATCCTCAACCAAAAAGACGAATTTTCAACAAAATACATTAATTTTCTGCCAAATAGTTGAATTTTAAACTTATGAAGGACACATTTTCAACAAAAAAGTTAATTTTTAAGCAAATAGTGTAATTTTCTACCAAGTTGTTGAAAATTTACAAGCCAAAAAGATGAATTTTCTACAAAGTAGTGGAATTTTCAACAAAAGTGATAAACCTTTAACAATAAATGAATTTTTTATAAAGTACTTTTACTTTAAACCAAGTCTGTAGTTGATTTTTTTACCAAAAAATGAATTCTCAACGAAACATATAATAGTTAATATTTCAACCAAAAAGATGAATTTTCAACAAAACAGTTGAATTCTCAACCAAAAAAGATTAATTTTAAACCAAGCCATTTTCATTTTTAATAAAAAAGGATGAAGTTTCATCCAAGAAGTATTTTTCTACCACAAAATACGAATTTTTAACTAAATACATGAATTTTCAACTGAAAAGATAAATTTTCAACAAAAAATGGAATTTGAATTTTTAACTAAAAAAGATAAATTTTCAGTTAAAAATGAATTAAAAAAAAAAAAAACAATTTTCAATTGAAATGATGAATCTTTAACAATAAAAAAATGAATTGTTGGCCAGACAGTTGAAATTTCAACCAAAGAGATGAATTTTCAATTTAAATGATAAATCTTTGAAACAAGAAATGAATTTTCAAGAAAAGAGTACAACATTCCACCAAAGAGTTGAATTTTCAACCAAAAAGATAATTTTCTAAAAAAAACATGAATTATCAACAAAAATATATGAATTTTTGAACCAAGTACTTACATTTTTAATTAAAAAAGATGAATTTTCAACCAAGTAGTTTACTTTTGAACTACAAAGAATTTCGTTACAAATAAACCCTTTTCCAGCTCTATTTGTACCGAAAAAATCGCCATGACCCAAGATAAATTTTCAAGAAAAGATGGAATAGTTAAATTTTCAGTTACAAAATTAAATCTTCAACCAAAAAAATTAATAGTTGAATCTTTAACCATAAATATAATTTTTAAATAAAAAAGATGAACTTTCTACAAAAAAAAAACGAATTTTCAACTATAGGCATGAATTTTTAACTAAAAAGATAAATTCTCAACAAAAAATGGAATATTCAATTTTCAGTTAAGAAATACACATATTAATTTTTAACTAAGAAGATTAATTTTCTACCAAAAAGGGCGAATTTTCAACCAAATTTTGGAATTTTTAACTAAAAAAGATAAATTTTCACCAAAAATGAAATAGTTAAATTATCAGTTAAAAATTAATTGAAAAAAAAGAATTTTCAATTGAAATGATGAATCTTTAAAAATAAATTGTTAACCGAACAGTTGAATTTTCAACTAAATGATGAATCTTCAAAAAAAGAAATGAATTTTCAAGAAAAGAGTTCGACATTCCACCAAAGAGTTGAATTTTCAACCAAAAAGTTTATTTTCTAACTAAGAGGATTAATTTTCTTATAAAAAAAGATGAATTATCATACGGATTTCATACGGAAATTTCGGTACAAATAACCTCTTTTCCAGCTCTATTTGTAACGAGAAAATCCGGCTATTTGTACCGAAATTTCGGTACCCGTAGCCACGACCAAAGATACATTTTCAACAACAAAATGGAATAGTTAAATTTTCAATTAAAAAACTTAATTTTCAACAACAAATAAAATGAATTTTCGACAAAATAGTTAAATTTTCAACCAGAGAGATGAATCTTCGATAAAAAAAATGAATTTTTGACAAAGTAATACAACTTTCAAATAAATATTTGAATTTTCAACACAAAAAAAATCTGCCCGCTTTGCGGGCACATTCTCATCGCGCGCTTCGCGCGCGGCTCGCTTCGCTCGCAAGTTTGAGCGCGCCTAGGGCGCGCAACTGTTGGATCTCGCGCTTCGCGCTCGATCATATATTTATCTCGCGCTTCGCGCTCGATTATGTGTTCACCTCGCGCTACGCGCTCGGGCGTATCTACATCGCGCTTTACGCTCGGTTGCTCTAGATTTTTCAACTTCGTGTTCGACTTCGATGAAAAGAAAAAGTTTGTTTGCAAATATTATAAAATTATCAAAACCTCTACATATTAAGTGATTGTTAAATTTGTTTTTATTTTAGACTGAAAAGGAACTTCATTTACTCAAGGTTCTATCGACCAGACATCATCCAGACACTCGCGCTTCGCGCTCGATATTTGATTTGAAAATCATTTGAACCTTGCGTTCCACGCTCGGTTCTGTGCATTTGATTTTTCTATTTTCAATGCTGTTTTTTACGAATAAAACAAAAACTACGCGTCATATCAAAAAGTGAATGATGAGAAATTTGTAGATCTTTTATGGGTGCACAATTTTGGTGGAATGATCTTTTCTCGTATCTTGCATAGTTTCACAGCAAAATGGAATTTTTGATTATTTTTTTGTGCGATCAAAATTTGAATTTTTTATTTTTCAAAAAATTCAAAAAGTTGTTATGAAAATATTATAGGGCGTTCAAAAAGCAACGTTTTTCTCCTCTTGACTTTTTTTCATATCGTGCGTTTTTCGGCTTAAAATGTACATTTTCGTTTGTTTTTTGGAATTTTGAAAATGCTATAACTCCAGTAATTTTTGTTTTATCACGAAAAGTCATTAGAATATTTTGTTCGTCATTTTGCGCACTACTAATAACCGTACATAGAATTTTTAAATCTTAAAAAAAGTGGTCTCAAAAATTTTCAAAATGTGCTCACTTTTTGAATTTTCATCCAAAATAGCTGGTTAACGAACTCGTTCTCTATTTTTCGGCCATAAAAAAGTGTGCCAAAGCTCAATCAAATCTGATCATTTTTTCGAAAGTTATCGTGGCTACAGACAGACAGACAGACAGACAGACAGACAGACAGACAGACTGACAGACAGACAGACAGACAGACAGACTACAGACAGACAGACACCTTGGTAAAAACCGTTTTTTCTGGCTCAGGGGGTCTCAAAACGTGGAGATTTGATGAAAACCGACTATGTCAAATTTTACATAAAACCAATACCTTCTCATTAGAATGAGAATGTAAAAAGGAATTTTTAACCAAAAAAAAGAGGTGGAAAAAATTATATTTTCAACTAAAATGATGAATCTTTAACAAAAACAATGAATTTTTAACAAAGTAGTTCAAATTTTAAGCAATTAGTTGAATTTGCAATTAACAAAGAGAAATTTTGAACCAAAAATAGAACAGTTGAATCTTCAACGAAAAAAAGAAGAAATTTTCAACAAAATAGTTCAATTTTCAAATGAATTTCAGCCAACCACTTTAATTTTCAACTAACAAAGAGAAATTTTCAACCAAAAATGGATTAGTTGAAATTTCAACAAAAAGAAAAAAATTTTTTTTAGCTAAAACGAAGGAGAAATGGTTACATTTCCAACAAAAGAGATGAATTTTTAACTAAAATTATGCATCTATAACCAAAAAAATCACTTTTTAACAAAGCAATTAAAAATTCAACCAAGCAGTTTAATTTTCATCTAACACAGATAAATTTTAAACCAAAAATGAAATAGTTGAATTTTCAACCAAAAAAGAAGGAATTTTCAAGAAAATAGTTACATTTATAACCAAAGAGATGAATTTTGAACTAAAATTAAGAATCTTCAATCAATAAAATGAATCTTTAACAAAGCAATTCAACTTCTAAACAATTAGTTAAATTTTTAATAAAAAAAGATCAGCTTTGAACCAAAAATGGAAGTTAAATTTTCAATTAAAAAAATTAATTTTCCACAACAAATAAAACGAATTTTCAACAAAATAGTTAAATTTTCAACCAAAGACATGAATTTACGATAAAAAAATGAATTTTTAACAAAGTAATTCAACTTTCAAACAAATATTTGAATTTTCAACACAAAAAAAGGAATTTTTAACCAAAAAAAGACGTGGAAAAAATTAAATTTTCAATTAAAATGATAAATCTTTAACAAAAACAATGAATTCTTAACAAAGTAGTTCAACTTTTAAGCAATTAGTTGAATTTGCAATTAACAAAGAGAAATTTTGAACCAAAAATAGAATAGTTGAATTTTCAACGACAAAAAGAAGGCATTTTCAACAAAATAGTGCAATTTTCAAATAAAGAGATGAATTTTTAACTAAAATTATGAATCTATAACCAAAAAAATCAATTTATAACAAAGTAATTAAAAATTCAACCAAGCAGTTTAATTTTCAACTAAGACAGACAAATTTTCAACCAAAAATGAAATGGTTGAATTTTCAACCAAAAAAGAAGGAATTTCCAAGAAAATAGTTACATTTTTAACCACAGAGATGAATTTTGAACTAAAATTATGAATCTTCAATCAATAAAATGAATCTTTAACAAAGTAATTCAACTTCTAAACAATTAGTTAAATTTTTAATAAAAATAGATCAACTTTGAACCAAAAGTGGAAGTTAAATTTTCAGTTGAAAAAATTAATTTTTCACAACAAATAAAACGAATTTTCAACAAAATAGTTAAATTTTCAACCAAAGACATGAATTTACGATAAAAAATGAATTTTTAACAAAGTAATTCAACTTTCAAACAAATATTGGAATTTTTAACCCAAAAAAATGAGTTAAAAAACATTATATTTTCAACGAAAATGATGAATCTTTAACAACAACAATGAATTTTTAATAAAGTAGTTCAAATTTTTAGCAATTAGCTGAATTTGCAATTATCAAAGAGAAATTTTGAACCAAAAATAGACTAGTTGAATTTTCAACGATAAAAAGAAGGAATTTTCAAAATAGTTCAATTTTCAAATAAAGAGATGAATTTTTAACTAAAATTATGAATCTACAATCAAGAAAATCAATTTTTAACAAAGTAATTAAAAATTCAACCAAGCAGTTTAATTTTCAACTAACACAGATAAATTTTAAACCAAAAATGAAATAGTTTAATTTTCAACCAAAAAAGAAGGAATTTTCAAGAAAATAGTTACATTTTTAAACAAAGAGACGAATTTGAACTAAAATTATGAATCTTCAATCAATAAAATAAATCTTTAACAAAGTAACTCAACTTCTAACCAATTAGTTAAATTTTTAATAAAAAAAGATCAACCTGAACCAAAAATGGAATAGTTTAATTTTCAACCAAAGAGATGAATCTTCAACCAGAAAAAAATTAATTTTTATCAAATTAATTCAACTTTCAACCAAGTCGGATTGTAAATATAATGGTAGACTTTTCAATAAAAAGAGATCTTTTAACTGATTTTACTACTAGTATCAAATAGTCTTAACTCATTATTCATTGTTCGATTGATGTTTATATAAAATTACATTTATCAGGGTGTCTAGCGTTTCTTGAACAAAAAATTCCAGGACTTTTCCAGGTTTTCCAGGACAGAAAAATTAATCTTTCAATGTACCGTATTTTTGCAGTGAAAAAATACTTTTTACGAAACATAGTAGAAATTGGAACTACAAATGTTTCATATGCGAAATTTCTCATACGCTTCCAAAATCTGATATTATGGTCAAAAACACGTTTTTTGGTGATAGATTTTTTAACGCGGTGATTTCAATTGCGTGTGTCATGAGCTTTTTTATTAGAATTGGTTAAAACTTGACTGAGTTATCTAATTTTAAGCTAATTTACATTTATTTTTCGATGAAATAATTAAATTTGTAACAAAATAGTTGAATTCTTAACAAAATTGCTGAATTTTTAACCTACAAAGATGAATTTTCAACCTAATGATCGAATTTTAAACTTAAAAGATTAAACTTCAACCAAAAACAGTTGCATTTTCAACAAAATAATTGAATTTTTTAGAAGACAGTTTAATTCTTAACAAGAGAGGTGACTTTTAAATCCAAAGGGACGAATTTTTCGTCCAAGTAGACGAATTTTCAACAAAGCAGTTGAATTTTCAACCAAAAAGGATGAGTTTTTAACAAAACAGTTGAATTTTTAACCAATACTGGAATTTTCTACCTACAAAAATAAATTTTCAACCAAATAGTTGAATTTTTGAACAAAAAATATTAAAGTTCAATCAAAAACAGTTGAATTTTTAACACGAAAAGTTGAATTTTCAACAAAAAGATGAATTCTCAACAAAAAATTAAATAGTTGATATTCCAACAACAACAAAAGAGAATTTTCAACAAAATAGTTACCAATTTTCAATTAGAGAGATGAATTTTAAATTAAAATGATGAAACTTAAAAAAAAGCTTTTAACAATATAGGTCAACTTTCAACCCAGAATTCAAATTTTCTAATCAAAAAGACGAATTTTCAAGAAATAAAGATTTTTCAGTCAAGACAGAAAAAATGATTTCATCCACATTGTTGAACTTTCAAGCAAAAGACGAGTTTTCTTTTGTAAAACGGTTGTATTTTCCAAACGAAAATATGAATTTCAACAACAAAAAAACAACGAATTTTCAACTAAGTAGATCAATTTTCATCAAAAAATGGAAAAGTTGAATTTTCAGGTGAAACATTAATTCTAAATAAAAAAGAACGAATTTTCAATAAAATAGTTCAATTTTCAACCTAAGAGATAAATCTCCAAACAAAAAAATTTATTTTTAACAAAGTAGTTCAACTGTTACCAGAGTACATAGTTGAATTTTTAACTTACAAAAAATCGATTTTCAGCAAAAAAATAATAAATTTTCAACCAAAAAGATGAATTTTTAACTAAAATTATGAATTTGCAACAACAACAAAATATTTTTTAATAAACTGGTTCAACCTTCACCCAAATAATTGAATTTTCTACCAAAAGAGATGAATTCAAAAACATTATATCAGTGTAGCCTCTAAGATAATTTTCAAAATTTTCTAACTTTACTCTGACCAATTTTTCATTTTCTCTGACCATTCATATTCAATACCACAATCTTAATCTTGCAACATTTTTAACATAGAATCTTTCATAAATGGAATAAAAAAATTTCAAATTCAAATTAAAAAGTTTAATATTTATTATCATTGACAGTTAAAGTGTCTCTTATAGAAATCCCCTGACTTTTGCAAGATTTTTTTCAAAATCCGTGATTTTCCCAGTCCAATAAAATTCCCTGACATTCCTCTGATTTTTTCCCTAAACCACGGCCACACTGTACAAATATTGTGGGATAACTCAGTCAAACCTATTTTTTCTTTAAGGGAATACAAATTTCAGGACCATGTGCAAAATTAAAGGATTTCCAGGACGCTAGACATCCTGATTTATATTTCGTATTTAAAAATAGGAAGGTGGTCAGCTTCAGTTTCACAGGATATTTTTGAGTATATATTTGTTTATAAAATTTCTTGACAACTACAAGATCTGTGTGCGATTCTATACCTTAGAATAGGCCCTGCTAGAGTTGAAGGGTAGTGATTTCTATTTTCTAACATGCTCAACTCACCATCGTCTCTTAGAGACTTGCATGTAAAAATGGAAAAAAACTTTAGATAAAAGTGGATTTGAATTTGCAAATTGATTCGAAAAAAATGAGCGAGTGAGGTAATTAATTACTCACTTGAGGCGAGGTATGTCTCTTGTATCTTCGTAGAAGTCGCTCTGCCCAAGCTAAAAGCCTCTGCCAGTCGTCTGGAGGCATTGGTATCTCATCGTCTCTCCTGTTTATCAGTACTAGGATCCTGGCAAGATCTCGGAGAACGGGCCTGGATAAAAAATTTATTTTTATTTTTATTGCTGTTCTTAAATAATGGCAATAACTAACTTATTTGGTCTCATTTTGATAGAAATCTACCTGTAGGCTTGAATTCCAACAGCTCCATCGCCATTGCTTCCAGAGTAGTGCAACTCCCTGACCTGTCTTCGAGTGTCGTTGAGCATTGAGAGGAATGTGTTTCCCTCTCCTCTGAGGGTCGCAAGATGCTTTAAAAATTCTCTTTTTTCAGCACTGCAAGAACAGAGAAAAAGAAAATCAAAAGGTTGCTAATTTAAGCGAATCGTATTAAGGGGTAGGAAATTCCACTGGCTTCTAAAAAATTCTTCTTTTTGGCTGAAAATTTACCTATTCTACTTTTGGTTGAGTACTGATCTATTTTAGCTTGAAATTAATGTACTTAGTTGAAAATTCATCTTATCTTGGTAGAAAGTTAATCTCCTTGATTGAAAATTCATTTTTTTTTTGGTTAAAAATTCAACTATTCTAGTTCAAGATTCATAATTTTAGTTGAAAAATCATCTCTTTAGTTGGAAATTTAACTATTTTGTAAAAAATTATTTTTGTTTTGTTGAAAATTACTTTTTCAAACTGAAAATTTAACTAATCCAGTTGAATATTCCATCATTTTAGATGAAAATTAATTTTTTTGAATGAAAGTTTACCTATTCAATTTTTGGTTGGAATTTTTTTTTTTTATTTGAAAATTCATGTCTTTTGTTAAAAATTTATTTTTTGTTGTTGAAAATTAAATATCTTGTTTAAAAATTTATCTTTCTAATAAATAATTCATCCATTTGGTTGAAAAATCAACTATATGTTAAACGTTCATCTTTTTTTTTTAATTCATCTCTTACTTTAGAAGTACAACTATTTGATTGCAAATGCAACTGTTTGGTTACAAATTAATTTTTGTTTGTTGAAAATTTATTTTCCTTGCTTGAAAATTAAATTTTTGGTTGAAAATTCAAGTATTTGGTTAAAAATGCAACTATTTTGTGGAAAATTTAATTTTCGGTAATTGAAAATTTATGTATTGTGTGAAAAAGTTATATTTTTGGTCGAAAATGCAGCTCGACCTTTATGTGCTTTGAGAATTTCATGAGCATTTATGAGCATTTTGAATTAGGATTTCAAAATCGTATTTTCTATTTTTATTAATAATAATTACATTGTTTAAATTTCGCGGGAAAATGCATTGCTTCAAATTGGAAAGAGTGCTAAATTTAAATGGTAAAATAAGTCAAAGTAATAGAAAACCTATTATTCGCATTAAACAGTGCCTTATTCAGGGTTGCTACAATATCCCAATTTCTAAATGCATTTAAGTATAAAGCCAATCATACACCTAGAAGATTAATAATGTTAATGCAAAATAAATTTTGTTTCTAAATATATTTAAAACACTTTTTAGTTGTGTTTTCAACTCAAAAATATTTTTCAATCAAAGAAATGAATTTTTAATTAAAATGATGAATCTTCAACCAAAAATATGAATTTTTAACCAAATAGTTGAATTTTCAACCCAAAAGATTAATTTTTTTACCAAAAAAGACTCATTTTTCAACAAAGTACACGAATTTTCATCTAAAAAAATCAATTTTTAACCAAAATTAGAATAGCTAAAATGTCAGAAAAATAAATCTTCAACCAAGAAAAAAACGATTTTTCAACAAAATAGTTTTCTTTTCATCCAAAAACGATTTTTCAACCAAAAAAATTGAATTCTCAACAAAATAATTCAATTTTAAAGTAAAAAAGATAAATTTACAAACCAAAATATAATATTTCAATTTGCAGTTAGAAAAGGAAATTTAAAAAGAAAAACGGGTTTTCAACACAATTAATTAATTTTCAACTAAAAATGTACATTTTCAAGCGAAAATGGAATAGTTATATCTTCAGTTAAAAAAATTAATTTTCATCTAGAAAGAAACGAATTTTCAACCGAAGAAATTAATTTTTAATCACAATGATGAATTTTCAATCAAAAATATGAAATTTTGACCAAAGAGTGGATTTTTCAATTCAAAAGATGTTTTTTCTGTCAACAAAAAAACGAACTTTCAACTAACAATTTTTTTCAAATGAAAGAAATGAATTCTTAAAAAAAATAGAATAGTTACATTTTCTACAAAACAGATAATTTTTTAACGAAAAACATTACATTTCTATCAAAAAAGGTAAATTTTCCACAAAAAATGGAATAGTTAAAGTGAATTTTCAACTAAAATGATGAATCTTCAACTAAAAAAAATTTAATTTTCAACCAAATACATGAATTTCAAACTAAAAAGATAAATTTTCTACTAAAAATAAAATAGGATAATTTTCAGTTAGTAAAATAAATTTTCAAACAAAAAAAAAACAAAAATTTTCAACGAAACAATTAAATTTTCAACAAAAGAAATGAATTTTTCACCAACAAGATAAAAATTGAACTAATGAGTGTACTATTTTACCAAAAAGACGGATTTTCAATAAATAGTTGAATTTTCACGTAAAACAGGTACATTTTAAACTAAAAATATAATAGTTAAATTTAACCTATAATACTTTTTTCTCCTCTAATAATATGCACAGCATTTCTTCTACAATATATAGAGAATATTTTCTATAATGAATGAATTAAAAATATTTATATCGGTACACATTTTCGCATTCTAAGCTGGCTAATATCTTCAAAAAAAATTTGTTTGTTTCATCAAATTTAGAGCTTGTTCCCCAATAAATAAGAAATAATTTTTAGGGGAACCTCTGAAAGAATTTTTTTAAAATAAAATGAAACTTATGGCAGTATTTTTTCATCAAATAGAAGAAATTTAGGGGGTAGCGTTTGCAAAATTAAAAAATTCCAATTTGTATTGGGCACCCTAATATTGATCTGAATGTCGCTGGAAATCATCGGTAAATCGGATTTCATAAACTGAGGTCAAACGGAGAAGTAATTTTTTCTAGTTTTTTGCATACATAATCTAAAGAGTAGAAAAATACAATTTTTTAACAAAATACACGAATTATTAACATAATAATTAAAATTTTTAATTAAAGAAGACAAATTTTCAACCAAGTAGTTGAATTTTGAACTGAAAAAATAATAATTTTCAACCGAAATGGAATAGTAACATTATTAGTTAAAAAAATTAATTTTAAACCAAACATAAGTGTTTTCAACTAAAACAATAAATCTTCAACTGAAATAGTTGCATTTTCAAACAAAAATATGAATTTTAACTAAACAGGATAAATTGTCAACCAAAACTTAAATAATTAAATTTCAAGTTAAAAAAAATCAATATTTAACCAAACAGATGAATTTTCAACTACAACTATGGAATTTTCAATTGGAATAAGATAAATTTTCAGTTAAAAAAATTACTTTAAAAAAAATATATAACTTTCAAAAAAATAGTTACATTTTCAAACTAAGTGATGATTTTTCTAATAAAATTGTAAATATTTAACTAGAATAGTTGAATTGTAAAGCAGAAAGATGATTTTTTAACTGAAATGATGAATCTTCAACTAGAATAATTGAATTTTTGACCAAAAAGATTAATTTTCAACCAAGAAGATTAATTTCTACCAAAAAAGACGAATTTTCAGGTAAAAAAGATAATTTTTCAACCAAAAATTGAATAATTAAATTTTTAGTCGAAAAATGAATGTTCAACCAATGAAATGAATTTTTAACTAAAATTGTGAAATATCCAACTGGAATAATAGTTACATTTTCAGTTAAAAAAATCATAATTTTCAACCAAAAAAATCCAAAGAAAAAACAAGTTTGCAATCAAACAGCTCATTTTTCAACCAATGAAATGAATTTTTAATTAAAACGATGAATTTCAAAAAAAAAAATGAATTTTTAATAAAAAAGTTTAACTTTCAACCAAATAATTTTATTTACAAATTAAAAAATGATTTTTTAAGTAAAATAATAAATATTTAATTCGAATACTTGAATTTTTAATGAAAAAGAAGAATTTTTAAACAAGAAGTTGAATTTTCAATTAAAAAAGACAAATTTTCATCAAAATTGTTGAATTTTGAACCAGAAAAGATCAATTTTCAACTAAAAATGGAACAGTTAAATTATCAGTTAAAGAAATTAATTTTCAACCATAAAGATTAATTTTCTACGAAAAATATGAATTTTCCACAAAGTACATAAATTTTCAAACAAATAATTCAATTTTTAAATGCAAAATATGAATTTTCAATCAAATAGTTGAATTTTCACCAGAACAAGATAAACTGATTTTCAACAAAGTAGTTACATTTTCAACCAGAGATGAATTTCAAATTAAAATGATGAATCTTCAACCAAAAAAATTAGTTTTTAACAAAAGAGTTTAACTTTTAACCAAGTAGTTGAATTTTTAACTAAAAAAAGATGAATTCGCAACGAACAAAATAAAAAAATTTCTACTATAATTCAGAAATATTTCTTCTTTGAAATACTACTTCTACTCTAAAAATTGCTTGAAGTACTTTCTTTATCTAAAATTTCGAAGAAAGAACTTTCAAATTGTGACTAATTCTGACTTGGAAGAGGGATTTTTTTAAATTCCTTTCTTCTAAATCCGAATTATAATTCTTTTAAAAAATTCCTGTTCCATGTAAAAAATGTCCCGTTCCAAGTGAAATTAAATTTCTATACCGAAACTCGCTGTCCTAAAATAAAAACGGTAATTATTTTCTCAAATTCCCTGTTCCAAGTCAGATAAATGAGGAGTAAGTGAATAAAACGTGATAAATCCATTTTTTGAAAAAAAAGAGAAAATGATTGTTTCTGTATGTTTGGGCTATCATCAATTCGATTATCAAACTTAAGTCAGCGAAAAAAAATCTCACAGAGCAACAAATTTGCAAAAGGTTTTTCTTCTAATGAAAAAAAAATAAAAATTCTTGCTCTCATAAAGTATAGATATATTTTAAAATGTTCAGAATCAGACTTAAGAAACGTTATATTCTTTAAATCGTATGATAAGCTCTTTCTTTAATTAATAAACAGCAAGCGGTCATTTCTCGGGGTTTTGCGGTCATCTCTGGTAGAAATCGCTTTTCTAAATTGACCAAAATTATTAAAATAATGAAAACTTGTATTTTGCTACGATCAGAAGTAAATTCCCGGTTTTTTAATTGAATTCCCGGTCATTTCCCGTTTTTCCCCCGGTCAAATCGCCACCCTGAATATAACCCGCCATGCCGGAGGAAGAGGATCGGCTCGGTTCTGGTTTTGAGCGAACCTAACGACAAAACGAAAAAGTACCATGAACTATTGTTAAAACAAATATATATCATAATTAATACATATATTTTTACAAAAACATTCTAGAGTGAAATAAATATATACTTTTTTCAAATTACAGAGTTGCTACAGGTCAGGTACTTCCAGAAAGTCAGGGAATGTCAGGAAAAACCTGACAGGCTTAGAGAATTTTCGATAAATTAAAGTTGAAATTAATTTTGTTATTATGGTTGAAAATCGCAACTATTTGGTTGAAAATTAATCTGTTTTTGTTGAGGATTTAAACTACTTTGTTGAAAATTTATATTTTTTGGTTGAATTCAACTATTTTTGGTATAAAATTAAAATCTTTTTTGTGAGTGAAATATAATATATCACGTTTTTCGTTGATAATTCATCTTTTTGGTAGAAAATTCAACTACTTAGTTGGAAGTGGAACTAATTTGTTAAAAATTTATTTATTTAGTTGATGATTCATCATTTTAGTTTAAAAACCTTTCTTTTGTTCAAAATTTAATTATTTTGTTGAAAATTATGTTTTCTAGATGAAAATTAATTGTTTTAACTGAAAACTCAACTCGTGCATTTTCGGTTCAAAATTTATTTTCTTAAGTTGAAAATTCAAATATTTGGTTTCAAATTCTTGTATTTTATTGAAAACTCGAATTTTGTGGGAGAATATTTAATCTTCTTGGTGACTAATTCATCTTTTTGGTTGGATATTCTTTTAAAAATTCAAATATTTAGTTGAAAATTCATGTACTTTGCTAAAAATTAATCTTATTGGTGGAAAATTGATCTTTTTGGTTGAAAATGAGTTTTTAGTTATTTAGAATTATTTTTTTAAACTGGAAATGTAACTTCCATTTTTTGTCGAAAATTGATATTTTTTGATAAAAATGTAATCTTCTTGGTTAAATTGCACTATTTTGTTGAAAATTTCCTTTAATTTTATTGAAAATTAACTTTCTTGCTGAAAATTGAACTATTATATTTTTAGTTTAAAATTTATATGTTTTAGGTGAAAATTCAAATATTTGTTAAAAATCCGTCTTTTTGGTAAAATCGTACACTCCTTAGTTGAAATTTTATCTTTTTGGTTAAAAATTCATTTCTTTTGTTGAAAATTTAACTGTTTTGTTAAAAAATATATTTTTTGTTGTTGTTTGAAAGTTTATTTTACTAACTGAAAATTATTCTATTTTATTTTTGGTAGAAAATTTATCTTTTTAGTTTGAAATTCATGTATTTGGTTCAAAATTAAATTTTTTTTTAGTTGAAGATTTATCATTTTAGTTGAAAATTAATTTAACTATTCCATTTTTTGTGGGAAATTTACCTTTTTTGATAGAAATGTAATGTTTTACGTTAAAAAATGATCTGTTTAGTAGAAAATTTAACTGTTTAGTTGGAAGTGGAAATAATTTGTTAAAAATTCATTTATTTGGTTGATGATTCATCATTTTAGTTTAAAAACCTTTCTTTAGTTCAAAATTTAATTATTTTGTTGAAAATTATGTTTTCTAGATGAAAATTAATTGTTTTAACTGAAAACTCAACTCGTGCATTTTCGGTTCAAAATTTATCTTCTTAAGTTGAAAATTCAAATATTTGGTTTCAAATTCTTGTCTTATTGAAAACTCGAATTTTGTGGGAGAATATTTAATCTTCTTGGTAAAACTAATTCATCCTTTTGGTTGGAAATTCCTTTAAAAATTCAAATATTTGGTTGAAAATTGGTCTTTTTGGTTGAAAATGAGTTTTTAGTTATTTAGAATTAATTTTTTTAACTGGAAATATAACTGTTCCATTTTTTGTCGAAAATTGATATTTTTTGATAAAAATGTAATCTTCTTGGTTAAATTGCACTATTTCGTTGAAAATTTCCTTTAATTTTATTGAAAATTAATTTTCTTGCTAAAAATTAAACTATTATATTTTTAGTTTAAAATTTATATGTTTTAGGTGAAAATTCAACTATTTGTTGAAAATCCGTCTTTTTGGTAAAATCGTACACTCATTAGTTGAAATTTTATCTTTTTGGTTAAAAATTAATTTCTTTTGTTGAAAATTTAACTGTTTTGTTGCAAATTTGTTTTTTTTTGTTTGAAAATTTATTTTACTAACTGAAAATTATCCTTTTTATTTTTTGGTAGAAAATTTATCTTTTTAGTTTGAAATTCATGTATTTGGTTGAAAATTAAATTTTTTTAGTTGAAGATTCATCATTTTAGTTGAAAATTCACATTAACTATTCCATTTTTTGTGGAAAATTTTCCTTTTTTGATAGAAATGTAATGTTTTTCGTTAAAAAATTATCTGTTTAGTAGAAAATGTAACTATTCTATTTTTTTAAGAATTCATTTCTTTCATTGAAAAAAAGCTGTTTAGTTGAAAATTCGTTTTTTTGTTGATAGAAAACATCTTTTGGATTGAAAAATCCACTATTTGGTCAAAATTTCATATTTTTGATTGAAAATTCATCATTGTGATTAAAAATTAATTTCTTTTGTAGAAAATTCGTTTCTTTTTAGATGAAAATTAATTTTTTTAACTGAAGATATAACTATTCCATTTTTGCTTGAAAATTTACATTTTTAGTTGAAAATTAATTAATTTTGTTGAAAATCTGTTTTTCTTTTTAAATTTACTTATCTAACTGCAAATTGAAATATTATATTTTTGATTTTTAAATTTATCTTTTTTACTTTAAAATTGAATTATTATATTGAGAGATGGTGTTTCTTTGTATGAGCTTTAGGGTCCAGTAATCAAAAAACATACAAAGAAACACCATCTCATTTAATACCAGAGGGTCAATACAATTCCCCATCATGAATATTATATTGAGAATTCAATTTTTTGGTTGAAAATTGAATGTCTTAACTGAAAATTGAATTCTTATATTTTTGGTTAAAAAATCGTTTTTGGATGAAAAAAAAACTATTTTGTTGAAAAATCGTTTTTTTTCTGGTCGAAGATTTATTTTTCTGACATTTTAACTATTCTAATTTTGGTTAAAAATTGATTTTTTTAGATAAAAATTCATGTACTTTGTTGAAAATGAGTCTTTTTTTGTAAAAAATTAATCTTTTGGGTTGAAAATTCAACTATTTGGTTAAAAACTTATATTTTTGGTTGAAGATTTATCATTTTAGTTAAAAATTCATTTCTTTGATTGAAAATGTATCTTTTTGACTTGAAAACACAACTAAAAAGGGTTTTAAATATATTGAGAAACAAAATTTATTTTTCATTAACATTATTAATCTTCTAGGTGTATGATTGGCTTTATACTTAAATGCATTTAGAAATTGGGATATTGTAGCAACCCTGAATAAGGCACTGTTTAATGCGAATAATAGGTTTTCTATTACTTTGACTTATTTTATCATTTAAATTTAGCACTCTTTCCAATTTGAAGCGATGCATTTTCCCGCGAAATTTAAACAATGTAATTATTATCAATGAAAATAGAAAATACGATTTTTAAATCCTAATTCAAAATGCTCATAAATGCTCATTAAATTCTCAAAGCACATAAAGGTCGAGCATATTCTCATGCTCACGAGAATTTCTCCGAGCACTTAAACTCTTTAGAACGCTATGAAGGATGGTCTTTTTTCGTTTTGTCGTTAGGTTCGCCCAAAAGCAGAACCGAACAAAAGCCTCTTCCTGTGGAATGGCCGGTAACAAGCATGGTAAGTCACGAAAACAAAAACCGATGTAGAGACCGGTTTCATCTACTTTCTTTTTACATATAAATAGTACTAATATATACCGGTCAAGCCGGAGGAAGAGGATCTGCTCGGTTCTGGTTTTGGGCGAACCTAACGACAAAACGAAAAACTATTATGAACTTTGGTCCTGAAGGATCGTAGTTTTTCGTTTTGCGTTAAGTTCGCCCAAAAGCAGAACCGAGCAGATCTCTTCCTCCGGTATGGCCGGTAACAATCATGATAAGTCATAAAATCCAAAGCCGATGTAGACAACTATTTTATCTACTCCCTTTTTAGATAAACAGTAATAATATAAACCGTCCATGCCGGAGGAAGAGGATCTGCTCGGTTCTTGTTTTGGGCGAACCTAACGACAAAACGAAAAAGTACCATGAACTAGGGTCCTGAAGGATGGTCGTTTTTCGTTTTGTCGTTAGGTTCGCCCAAAAACAGAACCGAGCAGAATCCTCTTCCTTCGGCATGGTCGGTAACTCCCTTTTTAGATAAATAGTAGAATACTACATTACTGCGGGGAGTCTTTCTACTGTTCAGATTATGTAGACAAAATGACTTCTCCGCTTCGCTTCAGTTTATGAAGTCCGATTTACTGATGATTTCCAGGGGCCTTAAGAAGTAAAGGTTCAATTTAGAATAAAATAGATGTGTGGTAGGTGGTGAACTGAACCTGTCTTGGAATTGTTGAACTATTTTTGCAGCCTTCTTTTTCCTTCTGTGCACAACAATGACTCCGCAGAGAATAATGAAGATGCATATTGTGGCACCAGAGGCAACTCCAACAATAACGGCTACTTGGCTTCCAGTGAGACCAAACATGTATTCAGTTTCTCTGCAGATTCGACCCATATATTCATCTCGCGTTGACCAGTCTGGAGCGTGACCTGGTGGGCAGGTGTCAACACAAGAGTCTTGATGAAGCAGGAAGGCGCAACGGGTACAAGAACCTCCTCTGCATCTTACGCAACCTCCCTCGCCTTCGGTGCATCCTGAAAATGGCTTCTATTAATAAATCCATCCTTTTTAAACGCAAAGAAATGCTATCAACATTTCTGTATAAGTTATAAGAATATCAATTATAATATACCTCTATATGAATAATATAGGCATCACAAGCTTAAAAAGATAAATAACTATTTAAGAAAATAAAAGTTATTGCAAATTATTACGAAAATATTTAAATTTAAGAAATTTTTAATAAATAAAAAAAAATTTAAGAAATTTAAATTAGATTAAAATCAAATTTAAAATCCTATTTAACGTCCAATATTCAAGTTAATGTATAGAATTCCTGAAAATAAAACCAAGAATCCAACCACCAAATTTGGACAAACACCATAAAATGCTCCTATTGTAATTTCAAAAAATTTTGTTTAAAAAAATGTTATGGACAAAAATAAAAAAGAGGAAAGAAAAATGAGAAGGCAACCAACCAAATCCTCTTCCTTCCCTTTTTTTTATTTCTTTCGCCTTTTTTATTTTTATTATTATATTATTTGAAAATAATAAAAATAAAAAAAACGAAAGAAATTAAAAAAGAGAAGGATGGGGATTTTCTTGAAATGCTTGAAAAAATGAAAATTAATGATTTATTTTTTAAAGAAATCCTCTCTTTTCCGCTATTTTCAAGAAACTTCCCCTTTTCTCGTTCTTTTGCTTAAATTATGTATACCATTAAGCCATTTCCCTTTCAGGGTAGGCGTGACACTACCCGATTCGAGTAGTGTTTCTAGGTTAGTTTCTTGTAGTAAATAACTACAAGTGTGGGCTCACCACACCCACGATGTGCCAACAGCACTCAGTTTTCTCGAATGGTCACCCATCCAAGTACTAACCGCGCCCAACGCTGCTTAACTTCAGTGATCTGACGAGAACTGGTTTTTTCAGCGTGGTATGGCTGTTGAAGAAATGTAAGAAATGTAATAGAAGAAAATAGTAAAATCCAATTATTTTTCGTTGAAAGTTAATTCTTTTTAATTAAAAAGTCTACTTTTATATTTATATTTTGGAATTCATCTCCTTTAATTAAAAATTCTACTATTTGGTTGAAGATTGAACTAATGAATGATTAAGTGGTTGAAACTTAGTTGTTTTTTTTTGGTTCAAAATTAATTTAAGTGAAAATTTAAATCTTCCCTTTGTGGTTGAAAATTATCTTTAAAAAAATTAGTTTTTTGTTGAAAATTCAACAATTTGTTTGAAAATTGATGTATTTTGTGGAAACACATTTTTGGCAGAAAAATAATCTTCTGGATTAAAAATTCTTCTTTTTAAAATGAAAATCAATTTGTTCAACTGCAAATTTAACTATTTCATATTTGGTTACAGGTTCATAGTTTTTTGAGTAAAATTGAACTATTTGGTCGAAAATTAACTTTTTTGTTAAAAATTGATATTTTAAGGTTGAAAATGAACTATTTTATAGAAAATTCAACTGTTTGGTTAAAAATTCGTCTTTTTGGGGCTGAAAATTCTATTATTTTTGAAGAAAACCCAACCATTTAAACATTCATTTTTTTTTGGTAATTAATTTTTTTAACTGAAAATTGATTATTCCAGTTGAAGATTCATAATTTTAGTTGAAAATTCAGTCTTTGGTTGAAAATCCAACTATTTTTTGTTGAGAATTCATCTTTTTTTGTTAAAAATTTTAATATTTTGTTGAAAATGTAATTATTTTGTTCAAAATTCAACAATATTTGTAGAAAATAATTCTATCCGGTTAGAAAAATGTCTTTTTTGGTTCAAAATTTAACTATTTTGGTAGAAAATTAAACTGTTTGAAAATTAATTTTTTTGTTGAAAATTTATATTTGCCGGTTGAATATTCAACTCTTTTGTTAAAAATTCGTCTTTTTGGGACTGAAAATTCTATTATTTTTGAAGAAAACCCAACCATTTGAAAATCTGTTTTTTTTTTGGTAATTTATTTTTTTAACTGAAAATTTAACTATTCGAGTTGAAGATTCATAAATTTAGTTGAAAATTCAGTCTTTGGTTGAAAATCCAACTATTTTTGGTTGAGAATTCATCTTTTTTTTGTTAAACATTTTATTATTTTTGTGAAAATGTAATTATTTTGTTCAAAATTCAACAATATTCGTAGAAAATAATCCTATTCGGTTAGAAAAATGTCTTTTTTGGTTCAAAATTTAACTATTTTGGTGGAAAATTAAACTATTTGTTTGAAAATTAATTTTTTTATTGAAAATTCTTATTATGCCGTTTGGAAATCCAACTCTTTTTGGTTTGAAATTTCAAGAATTTGGTTGATATTTTTCTTTCTCTTGACTGAAATATCTTTCCTGGTTGAGAATTCTACTCTTTTCTTAAAAATTCGTATTTTTTGGTTAAATTTAACTGTTCTTGATTTGAAATTAAAATATTGTTTTGTTGAAATATCAACTATTACTTTATTCGTTGAAAATTCATCTCTTAGGTTGAAAGTTTAATTATTTTGTTGAAAGTGGGTCCATTTTAATTGAAAATTCAATCACTTGGGTAAAAGATGAATTTCGCTGTTAAAAATTCATTTTCCGTTTGTTAAATATTCATCTTTTAGTTGAAAATTTAACTATTTTGTTGAAAATTAAAATGTTTTGTTGAAAATTCAACTATTTTGTTGAACATTTAATTACTTTGTTCACACTGTTTTCTAGAAGATTCGTCTTTTTGGACCGAAAATTCAACTCTTCTAAAAAAAATCATCTTTTTGGCTGGAAAATTCATCGATTTCGTTGAAGATGGAATTGTTTCTGGTTGAAGTTTAATCTTTTTTGTATCAAAATTCGACCTTTTGTTGAAAATTCATCTTTGTAGGTTGAAAATTCAACTATTTGGTTAAAAATTCATCTATTTTGTTGAAGATTCGATTGATAATTAATTTTGTTTAATTTAACTATTTTGTTGAAATTCATCTTTGTAGGTCGATAATTCAACTATGTGTTTTTTTAAAATTAAGATTGAAAAGAATTCCATTTCATCATGAATAATTTTTGCAAAATAAGCAGGGAAAAGATTCATAATCAAAAAATAAAATTCCAAAAGCAACCTCACTTTTCTGCTCATTAGAGACAAAAATAACATAATGAAAAAAGAGGCAGAAAACGTAATACAAATTCAACTATTTTGTTGAAAATTTAATTATTTTGCTGAAATTCAACTATTTTGTTAAAAAGTCATCGTTTTTACTTGAAAATTTTATTCAACTGCTTTGTTGAAAATTCGTCTTTTTGGATTGAAAATTGATCATTTTGGCAAAAAAGTTCTGGGTTGAAAATTCTTTTTTAAATTAAAAATACTGGCTCATTTGTTTGAAAATTCAATTATTTGATTAAAAGATCAATAAAAAATTGCCCTTGTTTGTTACAAGTCACATAGACTGAAAAAATAACTTTTTTTGAGTTATTTGTTAATAATTGTACACTTTTTTTGTGTATATGATACTGCTAGATGTCATAAATAAATATATAATTTGGGAATGAATAAATTGCAGATAACTTTGTACAAAATGGTACTTTCAAAAATGTTGTCTTTGTTTAATGCATTTTCGTTGTTAAATAAATAAAAAATTGAATAACTTTTTCAAAAATGTGCCACAAAAACTTTGTTAGAAATGTTCTAAAGCATCAATTAAAAAAAATACACAAGAGATCCGATATAACAGCAGTTTCGGGTATTGCCTCGCCCTGGCCTTGCTTGTAAATCGGTACCCTCGAAACGTAAACAGTCAGGGCCGTCTGAACCGTTTCCATAATATTGCGCAATATACTCGACTGAGAACTCGTGCACTGCGTCCTTTCCGAGGCGTCAGTTGCAACCGTCTCTCTCCCTGCCCCCTGAGAAACTACGCGAGCCAGCAGTTCTAGGAATTGGTCAATCGGATTCTCTTCTATGGGAACTCTTGTGTATCCAAAACGGTCAAAAAAATTTCCAAAAATTAAATTTGTCGACGGGCACTACATTCGACCCCACTGTCTGCTTTATAATCTTTTGAATTGTAAACCCAATTGTGCAAATAATCAGAGCAATCTCCACTTTCGAATTTCGATCGTTACTCAGGTGCTCCATAGCCTGAGGCAGTGGGCCATCTTGGGCCATGTTTCTTGTCTACAGAGGTGAACGCAAAAGATACATCCTGGGCGTGCCTCGAATAACGAACCCGTATGTAGCTTCACTTTAAACTTTAATTGTTAAAATAAGTTCAAAAGGAGACAATACGGGGTTCTATAAATTGTGATCCTGAGCCAACAGAGAAACCGTGGGATAATTTTTGTTCCAGCTCATTTGTTATGTTCTCGAAATAAGATTTTTTTTCAAAATGAGAATACTTCAAGTGTGAAACTGTTAGATGAATATAGATGGAGCATTTCATTTCATATGAGTCACTGCCCAAAAGAATTTTTTTTAGATTTTCTTCAAACTGCGATAAATTGTAGTACTATAGGGGCCCAATTAGAGTTCTTAAATGCTCAAGAATTTATGTTGAGCAAATGTTCTCGAGAATATGCTCAGCATTTAAGCTCGAACAGAGTATTTACAGAGCATTAAAGAGAATTTAAAGCATTCCTAGGCGGAAATATTATATATAGTTTATATATACACTGTTAGAAAAATCTCTACTAACTTTAGTATACATGTAATGGAAGCAAAAATGCACAACATGAAATTAAATTTAGTATACCAGCGTACAGTAAATTTAGTATATTTATACTGAATTTAGTACACGCGTATACTAAATTTGATATATACGTGTATACTAAATTCAGTATGAATATATTAAATTTACTGTACGCTGGTATACTAAATTTAATTTCATGTTATGCATTTTTGCTTCCATTACATGTATACTAAATTTAGTAGAGATTTTTCTAACAGTGTAGTGTGAAGTATTATATATAATATTCATTTGTTTTATACATTTTTTATATGAAACAAATGAATATCATATATAATACTTCACACTATATAATAACTATATATAATATTTCCGCCTGGGTTTATTGTTTAAAAAAATATGTGTATATCATAATTAATACATATGTTTTTACAAAAGGGAATGTCAGGGAAAACCTGGCAGAGTTAGGGAATTTTCGATAAATTAAAGTTAAAAATCGCAACTATTTCGTTGAAAATTAATCTGTTTTGGTTGAGGATTTAAACTATTTTGTTGAAAATTCGTCTTCCTTTTTATTGAATTCAACTATTTTTGGTATAAAATTAAAATCCTTTTTGTGGTTGAAATATAACATATCACATTTTTCGTTGACAATTCATCTTTTTTGGTAGAAAATTCAACTAATTAGTTAGAAATGGAACTACTTTATTAAAAATTCATTTATTTGGTTGATGTTTTATCATTTTAGTTGAATCCTCCTTCTTTTATCCAAAATTTAATTATTTTGTTAAAAATTATGTTTTCTAGGTGAGAATTAATTGTTTTAACTGAAAATTTAACTCGTACATGATTGTTTCAAAATTTATCTTAAGTTAAAAATTCAAATATCTGATTTAAAATTCCTGTATTTTATTGAAAACTCGAATTTTGTGGGAGAATATTTAATCTTCTTGGTGAGTAATTCATCATTTGGGTTGGAAATTCCTTTAAAAATTCAAATATTTGGTTGAAAATTCATGTACTTTTCTAAAAATTCATCTTATTGGTTGAAAATATAAAAATTGATCTTTTTGGTTGAAAATGAGATTTTCCTTATTTAGAACTAATTTTTTTAACTGGAAATATAATTTCCATTTTTTGTCTAAAATTTATCTGTTTTGATAGAGATTTAATCTTCTTGGTTGAAAATTATACTATTTAGTTGAAAATTTACTTTAATTCTATTGAAAATTAATTGTTTTTATTGAACATTATACTATTCTATTTTTAGTTGAAAAATTTATTTTCAGTGAGAATGTAACTATTTGTTGAAAATCCGTCTTTTTTTTGGTAAAAGAGTACTCTCATTAGTTGAAATTTCATCTTTTTGGTTAAAAATTAACTTCTTTGGTAGAAAATTCATTTGCTGAAAATTCGCTTGTTTTTTGTTTGGTTTACTTTAATAAATGAAAATTAGCCTACTTTATTTTTGGTAGAAAATTTATCTTTTTAGTTTGAAATTCATTTATTTGGTTAAAAAATAAATTTTTTTTAGTTGAAGATTCATCATTTTAGTTGAAAATTCACTTTAACTATTCCATTTTTTGTAGAAATTTACCTTTTGTGATTGAAATGTAATCTTTTCAGTTAAAAAATTATCTGTTCAGTAGAAAATTGAACTATTCTATTTTTTGTTAAGAATTCATTTCTTTCATTGAATAAAAAAACTGTTTAGTTGAAAATTCGTTTTTTTTTTTATTAAAAAATCCACTATTTGGACAAAATTTCATATTTTTGGTTGAAAATTCATTATTGTGGTAAAAAATAATTTCTTTGGTTGAAAATTCATTTCTTTCTAGTTGAAAATTAATTTTTTTAGTTGAAAATTAATTAATTTTGCTGAAAACTAATTTTTTCAAATTTACTTGTCTAACTGCAAATTGAAATATTATATTTTTGGTCTGTAAATTTATCTTTTTTAGTTTAAAATTGAATTATTTTGTTTTATTTTTCTGACATTTTAACTATCCTAATTTTGGTTGAAAATTGACTTTTTTAGATGAAAATTCATGAACTTTGTTGAAAATGAGTCTTTTTTGGTAGAAAATTAATCTTTCGGGTGGGACTTACTATTTGGTTAAAAATTCATATTTTTGGTTGAAGATTCATCATTTTAGTAAAAACTTTATTTTTTTGGTTGAAAATTTATCTTTTTGAATTGAAAACACAACTAAAATGGGTTTTAAATATATTTATATAAATGACCATAACTTCCGTACTCTAACATACGATCTATTAATATCATAGGTCAATCGATTTGTCTCGAATTAAGGAGTCTTTTCCGTTCTTCCAGAAGTTTTGAATCATGTTAATGGAAAAAGTTTAATTATAAAAAACCGGTTTTTCAAATATTATGAATGACCATAACTTCCTTACTCTTCAGTAAAATGTATTCATATGATAGCGCATTCGATTCGTCTGGAATTAACGAATCATTTCTATTTTTGCAATCAACTTTAAATTATGTAAATAAAGAAACTTTTTACTATAAAAATAGATTTTTAAAATAATAAATGATGTAATAATAATAATAATAATAATTCCTTACTCTCTAATAAAATGTATTAACATTATATAAGTCAATCGATACGTCTTCAGTGAATTGAATCTTTTATATTGTTGCATCAACGTTGTCTTATGTTAATGAAAAAGGTTTTAATATAAAAAACCGATTTTTAAAATATTATAAAGTGCTAAAACAAAAGGTATTAAATATTTTTATAAATCCTTGGGTCAGTTTTAAGAAGTAATAACATAGAGTTTATTGGGTCAAAACCAAACCAAATAATGTATGTAACTAATGGATTATAAAGGAAATTGAAACTGAATCCTTCACTGTTAAAAATGTTTGCAATTTTAATATACATTTAATATACATTTGTATATTAAATCTAAAATATAGGTATACGAAATCGCCATTAAGAGACTATTTTATTAAATTTCATATACCGCATATTGATCATTTATCAGAAAAGTCAGATATTTGCACTTTACACAAATCAAAAACAATTTTGACAGCAATTTTCAATTATAAATAATCAAACATAATATTTTCTCCTAGATAAATAGAAATTACACTGGTTTTTAAGAGAAAAGTTCAATTAAACAAATAATTAAGCAACCTAACCTCCAAGCACCTGTACTCACGTTAAAATTCTAACATTCACAGCGAATTTTAGAAAAAATTCCACCCGTACGTTGCACTTTAATTGTAAGTAGGAATTAAGTCGACGAATTGAAGCTTATTCCTTTATTTTTTAATATTTGACAGGATCTGAAGGCATCAAAGAACTTGTTTTTTTCACGCACTCTGTTTTACCGACTTTAATATACATGTATATTAATTTTACAACATGATGGTATATTAAAATTAATGTACGGTATATGCAAATGACTTTACTCACATGTATATTAAATTTCGATCAGATTTTTTTAACAGTGTTTATAACATTCGGGAATCCTTTGAAATTTTTGAATATATTTAACACTGACATTCTTCAAAATTCGGTAAAATACTTTGTTATCTCTTGAAATCCTTTAAAAATCCTCTAAAATCCGTGGATGTACTTTTGAATCTTTGTAAAACCCTTTAAAATTGCGTGACTTCGTTTGAAATATCTCGAAATTTCTTAAAATCCCTTAGAATCTCGTTATTCTTAATTAATTAAAACCTTTCAAAATTCTTAAAATTCCGTCGAAATCCTTCTGTACCTCTTGAAAAATCGTAAAATCCCTTGAAAAATTGAAATTCTTCCAAATACTAATTTCTTCAAACTCTTGAAATTTGTAAAACGCTTTTAAATTAAATTGAAAAAAAAATTTTTTATTTAAATTTGTAAAAATTCGTCATCCTTTCGAATCGTTCGAAATACCCTAACACTTTTTTAATGGTCTGAAATCTTTTGAAATCCCTTGAAATCTCTAAAAAACTTAAAAATCTCGTAAAATTCCGTTATACCATTAAACCATTTCCCTTTCAGGGTAGGCGTGACACTACCCGATTCGGGTAGTGTTTCTAGGTTTTTCTTGTAGTTATAAATAACTACAAGTGTGGGCTCACCACACCCACGATGTGCCAACAGCACTCATGTCAGTATTCTTGAATGGTCACCCATCCAAGTACTAACCGCGTCCAAGGCTGCTTAACTTCAGTGATCTGACGAGAACTGGGTTTTTCAGCGTGGTATGGCCGTTGGCATATTTTTTTTCAGCGTATTGGCCGTTAAATTTAGTTAATTCTTTTAAATACTTTGTAGTCATTTGAAATACTTTCAAAACCCTGGAAATTTGTTGAAATCCTTTCCAACAACTGAAAATCTTTCAAATCTTTTGAAATCGACGAAATCTTTCAAATCTTTTGAAATAGATGAAATCTTTCAAATCTCACGAAACTCTGGGAATTTATTGAAATCGCTTAAAATCTTTCAAATGCCATAAAAATTCCTTATAAAATCCGCGGAAATCCCTTAAAATCTTCTAAAAAGGGTTCAAATCCTTGAAATTCCGTGAAATCATCGAAACTCCTTTAAATCTTTTAAAATCCGTTAAAATTCCGTAAAATATTTTGAAATCTTTTGAAATCTCGCGAAATCTCTTAAAAGCTTCGAAATCCCTTTAAAATCCCCTGACATCCTTTGAAATTCGGTAAAATACTCAGGTATCTCTTGAAACATCATAAAATCTCTTGAAATCTGATTAAACTCCTTGAAATCCCTTGAAAAATTTATATTCTATCTGAAATTATACTAATTTCTTCAAACTCTTTAAATCTGTAAAACCTTTCGTAATCCTATGGAATCGTTCAAAATACCCTTAAACTTTTGTAATGGCCTGAAATCTTTTGAAATCCCTTAAAATGTCATGAAATCCCTAAAAAAAAACTTCGGAAATCTCGTTAAGTTCCGTAAAAATTGTTAAATTCTTGACATACTTTGTAGTCTAGTCTAGAAGTAAAAATGTTTTGAAATCCTTTAAAATCTCCTTTACAGTGAAAATAATTGATATATTGTTAATATATTTAGTAAAAAGAAGAAAATCTTAAGTGAAAAGGAGGAGGGGGGAGTCCTAGAAATCTTAAGAATCCTTACAATAGGGGGAGGGGGTCTAAAGTTTCAAAAATCACCCTAAAGTAATTAATGAACGTTCCCAAATCAATTATATGATTCGATATTCTTGAAGATTTTTTCGATCTTCTGGTCTATCAAAAAGCTCTTTTATTGAGCTATATTCGAAACATTATTATAAAAATAAACGTAGGAAAAACGTTTCTTTGGATCCGATAGCGAACATTATTATCAGTTTCATAATAGTTTTTTCTATCCGAAATACATATATAAAAACAACCATCATCTGTTCCTCAAAAAACTCATGTGTTTAGAGAAGATTACAAGGTTGCATAAGATGTACAAAAAATGTTACGTTTTAAAAAGAACGGAAGAACGCTGAGAAAGTAGATCAATATTTGAAAAATGTAGTACCAATGAGACCACTAACACAGCAACAAAAACAGGAATTTAATTCAGAAAAAGTTTGTCATATTTGTGTTAAAACTTTTGAAGTGAATGATATTAAACATCATGACCATTGTCATTTTACAGATAATTTCCGTGGTGCTGCCCACCAAACATGTAACGTAAATTATAAGAATTCACATATCATTCCCGTAGTATTTCACAATTTATCGGGATAAGACTCTCACTTTTTTATCAGAGCTTTGGCTACAAAATTTGGGGGAACGATCAGTCTATTACCAATAAATAAAGAAAAGTATATTTCTTTTACAAAAAATGTGGATAAGACAAGCGTAAAACTTCGATTTATTGATTCCTTTCGATTTATGCCGAGTAGCCTGGAAAAATTAGCATCCCATCTCGATAATAACGAAAAGAAAATTACAAGAAGACACTGTAAGAATGACAATGAATTTAATTTACTAACTAAAAAAGGTGTTTTTCCATATAATTATATTGACCATTGGGAAAAACTTGAAGAAAAGCAGCTGCCTCCAAGAGAGGCATTTTTTTCTAAACTAAATAACACAAATATTTCTAGTGTAGATTATGAGCATGCGTGCAAAGTGTGGGAAACTTTTAATTTGAAAACCTTAGGTGAATATTCTGATCTTTACCTCAAAACTGACGTCTTACTTTTATCAGATGTCTTTGAAAATTTTAGACGTCACTGTTTGACAACATATAATTTAGATCCTCTGCATTATTACACAGCACCAGGACTGCCTTTTGTCCGAAGGACATATATAAAAACAACCATCATCTGTTCCTCAAAAAACTCATGTGTTACATTTTAAAAAGAACGGAAAAATTAATAAAAGCACCAAAATAATGGTATAAAAATAAGAGCATACCTATGGATTAGGAGGGAATTAAAAATTTGTGTCATACATTATGGTGGAGTACTCAAGAACATACCCAATCCGCACAGATGGAATCCACAGGTATGCTCTTACTTTTATACCAATTTTTTTGGTTCTTTCACCAACTTTTCTGCTCTTTTTTAAATATAACATGTTTTGTCCATCTTATATTTAACGAAGCTCAGCTCACGCGCATAATAAGGCATAAAATTCCCAATTTCCCATGACTTCCGGTAGAATTATAATAATGTAGGTCATTGATCCTCGTGATCCTTCCGAGTTCAGTTATGGTTATGAATTCGTGATCCTCGCAAAGAAGCTCAGAGGGAAATACTTGATATCAATTGAAGCAATAAGCTGAGCTGAGATCTTATTATAATTGAGCTCTCATGCGTATTCCTGTTATTTAGTGTGAGTATGAGGAACAGAGGAATGCGGTTGCTGGTTTCTCGATTATGTGGGTCTCCAGATAGTTTAAGACTTTATAAGTCAGCTTAGAGTCAGCCACTTGTAATAGTTATCTTGCAACTTACATTCTCCAAGTTGAGAACACGCTGTCCAGTGCCAAACTGAGGTCGCCGATTTATTTTATCACGGAATCGCACGGAATCGGTTGGGACTTGGGAGTTGAGACAGCTGTTGAGCCATGGATCGCGTGATTTTCATTTTATGAAAATTGCCATATGGCCGCCGCCACGGTACCACTACTATATACATCATTAGATACACATACATCATCATTCATAGCTGCATTGCAGACCTTTTTTCCATTTCCAATAAGAGTGTATCTACATCGGCTAGAATTTTCCCGCAAACTCTTCCGCATCAATTCTATATGGGAAAAGGTCATGGTTACGCCGCTGTTGCAAGTATACTTCGTAGAGAGAAAGAGAGAATGAATATCAGATACAACTTTAATATATTTCTCATGCGGGAGTGTCCACATATTACGTGATGCTATTTTCAGTGATTTTTGACTCGCCCCCTCCCTCTTGTGACTATTTGTGACATTTCGGTGATCCCCTCCTCAAAACATAATGTAACATAAATACGAAATATGAATGTTATTTTATATAAACGGCAATCGAACAATGAATAATAAGGAGTCAAAACTATTCGATACTAATATGAAAATTCTTTTAATTACATTCTTTAGACTTTTTTTTCACTTGAGAAAATGAATATAATTTAATAATTGACTTAGACGGCAGATTAACTGAACAGATGTATTTTCCCCTGTTTTAAAGAAACTTTCCCTTTTAGTCGTTTTTTCTCTTAAATCTGAAATGAATTAATATAGAACCCAATAGGAAAATCCAACTATTTTTTGATAAAAGCTAATTTTTTGTTGTTGAAAAGTCTACTATTATATTTTTCGTCCGGAATTTATCTCTTTTGGTTAAAAATTCTACTATTTGGTTGAAGATTCATCAATCTGGTGGAAAATTGAACTATTTTGTTGAAAATTCGTTTCATTTTCGGTTAAAAATTAATTTTTTAACGAAAATTTAACTATTCCATTTATAGTTGAAAATTTACCTTTTTAGTTTAAAATTCGACTGTTTGGTTGAAAATTCATCCTTTTTAGTTGAAAATTCAAGTACATGGTAGAATATTCATGTATTTTGTTGATAATTTATCTTTTTTGTATAAAATCAATCTACTTGCTTGAAAAATAAACTTTTATGTTGAAAATTCAACTCTATTGTTGAATATTGAAAAATTTCTTGAAAATTTATTTTTTGAAGATTTATCATTTTAATTGAAAATTCATCTCTTTGGTTGAAAATTTACCTATTTTGCTAAAAATTCTTTTTTTTGGCTGTTTCCACCTATTTGGTTGAAAATTCATCTTTTTTAGTTGAAAATTCATATATTTTGTTGATAGTTCATCTTTTTTGTAGAAAATTAATCTACTTGCTTGAAAAATAAAGTTTTTTGTTGAAAATTCAACTCTTTGGTAGAATGTTGAACACTTTTCTTGAAAATTCATTCTTTTAAGATTTATTTTTTTTAGTTGAAAATACATCTCATTGGTTGAAAATTTAACTATTTTACTAAAACTTGATTTTTTTTTTTGATTGAGAATGATTTTTCTCACTAAAAATGTAACTATTCCATGTATAGTTAAAAATTAATCTTTTTTAGTTAAAACTTCCGCCTATTTGGTTGAAAATTAATATTTTTAGTTGAAAATTGATCTTTTTTAGTTGAAAATTACAACCTGGTTGAAAATTCATCCTTTTCGATTAAAAATACCACTGCTTGGTTGACATTTAATCTGTTCTGTTTGAGGATTTAACTATTTTTTTGAAAATTATTTTCTGTTGTCGAAAAATCCACTGCTTGGTTTAAAGTTGAACTACTTTTTTAAAGATTCCTTTTTTTTAATATTCATCATTTTAGTTGAAAATTCCACTATGTGGTCATAAATTAACTTTTTTGTGGAAAATTCAGGTGTTTTGTAGAAAATTACACTCTGTGTGGTCAAAAATTAATTTTTTTTGGAAATTAAACTATGTAGGCATAAAATTAAACTTTTTGGTTCAAAAATTAAACTATTTATTTGAAACTTAAACTATTTTGTTGGAAATTCTTTTTTTTTTGTTCAAAAATTAATTTTTTATCTGAAAATGTAGCTTTTCCATTGATGATTGAAATTTTTTCTTTATAAGTTGAAAAATCAACTAGTTGCTAGAAAATTCATGTATTTTTGTTAAAAAATTCGTATATTTATGTAAAAAATTAATCTTGTTTGTTGAAAATTCGTCATTTTAGTTTAAGATTCAACTATTTTGTTGAAAATTTGTCTTTTTTCGTTGAATTCAACTGGTGGATAATTCGTTTATTTTGTTGTTGAAAACTTATCTTTAATAGTTCAAATTTCAACTATTTGGTTAAAAAATTCATTTGTTTTGTTGAAAATTCGTTTTTTGGTATAAAATTAATTTTCTTGGTAGAAAATAGTTTTTGTTGGTTGAAAATTCATCTTTGTGGGTTAGAAATTCAGCTATTTTGTAAAAATTTCGACTATTTTGTTGAAAGTTTAATTAATTTTTTGAAAATTCAACTACTTTGTTGAAGTCCTCTTTTTCGATCGAAAAATTCAACTGTTTTGTTAAAAATTCGTCCTTTTAGATTGGAAATTCATATTTTATGGTAGAAAATTCATCTCTCTTGGCTGAAAATCATCTTTTTAATCGAAAATTCAACTTTTCGGGTTGAAAAAGCGCAATAAAATTGTTAGGAATATTGCCTAAATAGCAATTATATCCAAACGTTTCATATAAATTGATTGTCTATATTTAGCGAAACACCCTGTGACACTTCCGATAAAGATGATTATTCATTTTGATAGACTTTTTATCAAAAGCGTTTTGATAGAAAAGTAAAGGGAATTTCTAAAATTGCGGATACAGACAACGGATTCAAAAGTATTAAACTTTTGTTTAACAAATTCCATCAAACTTTTACAGCAGGCATTATAAAACTACCGTTGTTGAATTTAGTTTTCAACCAAAAGTTATTGAATTTTCAACCACGGTAAATGAAATTTAATATTATAGCTATTATAGCTTTATGTGCAGAACAGATTACATATGCATATAAAGGAAAAATGTGTGCTACTAAATTTGCTCGCAAATTTAGCACTCGAAAATCGGGGATTTAATTAAAAAATGTCTGGACCATAACCGGAAACTATGAAATTTATGTAACGGGAGTGACTATCACTTTAAAAAAATGTATATGCACCTATTCTATGAAGTGTGGAAAAAATGTTAGTAGGGTGTGATTAAAACTTTTTTCCATTTTTTTTGTTGACAAACATGATAATTTTTGTAGACATAACGTTCGCATATGTAATTATCTGCAGTGTAATTTTTTATTAATTGTAAAACGTTATACCATGTATGTTTTCTCTTCTCATTGTAATAAGGGAAAATGGATCAAGGTGTTCACGCGGGTCTTATTCGGCTTGGCGTAAGTATAAGTGTAAGTAGATATATGAATATAAATATATATATATATATATATATATATATATCACAGTTAGGTATATTTATGCGATGTAATTCGTGCAGACCCCTTTTGCTTCGCCAGAATAATAATGCTCGCAGTGTCGTATCTGAAGATCTTTCTAGACCAAACACGGCACTATGAAGCCGTTATAATTCTCCAAGCGTGCTTGCCTTCAGCGAAATCTATATCTCACTAGCAAACCTACATTTCTTTCAAATACAAAAAAAAGGATCCTCATTTGAATACTTACAAACAAAAAAGTCAAAATTTAGTTCCTATGGGATAAAATATAGGGACCAAAGGGTACTTTTTGTCCGCTTATAGGGTACTTTCTTTGCGCACAAGGGGTAACAAAATCAGGATAAATTTATAAGGCTTGAAAACAATTCAAGTTAAATTCAAATGAATTGGAAACATTTTTTAAATAAAAAAAAGTTAATTGATTTCCGTGAAATTGGAATGAATTTAGAGGAATTTAAGGTAAACGAGAATAATTCAATGAAATTTGTAAACATTCAAGGTGAATTAAAAAAAAAAGATTCAAATGAATTGAAAACAATGAAAAAATATGAAAAAATTTCATTAAATTCAGTAACTTTGAAATGAGCTTAGAAAAATGCAAGAAAATTCAAAAGAATTTGATGAAACGCCTAAGAATTCAAGGTGATGTTAAAGACTTCAGGATCAATGAAGTAAAAACTTTTAAAAATTTAAAAAAAATCCACTGGATTAATTAGAATTGAGTATATTTAGAAGAATGCAAGTGAATTAAAAAAAATCCCAGAAAACTGCAAAAGAATTCAGGGTAAATTAATAAGAATTCAGGGTGAATTCCAAAAAAATAATTTCAATTCTCTTCAAATCTTTGGAACCCTACTAATTTCTTACCAAAAAAGTGACTATTGACTACAAAACAATTCAAGTTAAATTCAAAAGAATCCAAATGAATTGGCACACAATTTTTAATCGAAAAAATTCAACTGATTTCAGTAAAATATGAGTGAATTTAAGAGAAATGAGAAGAATTCGATGAAATTCATTTAAAAAATCAAGCTGAATTTAAAAAACAATTAAATGAGTGAATTGAAAACAATACAAAAACATGAAAAGTTTATTTTTTTGAGAAAGTTTGAAATAAGTCTTTTGGACGAAAATGATTGTCAAATCAGAAAAGAATACAATCGAACTTCTTTTGGACGTACTGGATCGTGAAATCAAAAAAGAGTCCAATCGTACTTCTTCGAAAATGATTGTCACATCAGAAAATAGTCCAATCAAACTTCTTTTGGACGAAAATAATTGTTAAATCAGAAAAAAGTCCAATCGAACTTCTTTTGGACGAAAATGATTGTCAAATAAGAAAAGAGTCCAATCGAACTTTTTTTGGACGAAAATGATTGTCAAAT
>CAKNYM010047800.1:93430-107143 GCA_932195095.1 Andricus curvator
ATTGTCAAATCGAAAAAGAGTCCAATCGAACTTCTTTTGGACGAACTTGATCGTCAAATCAGAAAAGGTTCCAGTCGAACTTCTTCGAAAATGATCGTCAAATCAGAAAAGAGTGTCCAACTTTGAAAGAAATACTGTGGAACACGTTGAAAAGAACGTGGGGGAGCATCAGCTTGAACCATCTGTGCCAGAAAAGCTTCCCAATAGAATGCCACGAATTGTTGCAAAAGTGTTGAAAGATAAAGGTGGATTTTTTTATAACAAAAATTTTTAACTGTTAAAAAAATATGATCTGTAATTCTTTCAGGTATTAAATTACATAATTGTAATAAAAATTATCTTTGAATTGGATTTCCTTTCATTTTTCCATCGGTTGGTAAGTTTTCAACAGATTGTTTAAATTTTAATTATATCAAGTGTTCGGAAACTTTTGGACGGCAGTGTACCAGGATCGCCGCAAAACTTTGTTTTCAAAATTCCCTGACCTTTAATATTTACAGACCAAAATTCTAGTCTTCTAACATTTTTAGTACAGAATCTTTTATAAGTGGAATGAAACAATTTTTAATTTTAATTTATAATTTTCAAGGCTGGCACAGTAGGGTGGTCTAAATTTTTTTCTCGAATTTTCGTGTATACAGTCCCCAAATTTGTTCGAATTTACAAAAAAAATAAAAGAATTTTTTTGTGAAAAAAATGCTATTGAGAGGTTCCGCAAGCCCCATGAAGTTTAACACGTATTTCCTATAAGAAAAAAAGACATTTTTGTAGATTTTATTCAGAAGCGTCAACATTAGGTGAATCGAGTTGGAACTCATTTATCTTAAAATTACTTTCTATTGATAATTAGATGTTTAAAGAAATCTTTAATAATTTATTATTGTTTATATAGCAATTTTTTTTAGAATAGAGTTAGAAAGTCGCGGTTTTTGACGAATTTTTGGACTTGTTTGTAATTTTTCAGTCAGAACGAGGCAATAATAAATTCAATTTAACAGAAATAATAGTTTAAACAATTTATTATTATTTTCAATAAAAGATTCTCTGTGAATAATTCTAGAAAGTTACGTTTTTTTCTGAAATATTCAACTTTTTGTCAAGTTTTTACTTAGAGCAAGGTAATAATTGATGCAATTTAACAAACATAATTGTTTAAACAAATTATTATTGTTTATAAATATCTTCTCCTATAATATTGCTAGATAGTTGAGGTTTTTTCTGAAATTTTTATATTTTGTCCACTTTTTACTTTGTGAGATAATAATTAATGCAAGTTACCAAACACAATTGTTTAAACAATGTATTATTGTTTATAACTATATTATTTTAGAGTAATGCTAGAAAATTACAGATTTTTCTGAAGTATTCAGCTTTTTTTTGACTTTTTATTTAGGAACAAATACTAAATATTAAGAATAATAATTATTTAAGCAAAAAGGTTCTCAATAAATACTTTAAGAAAAATTTACATAATATGATCCATATAGAAAATTTGAAAAATATTTCAAATATCTGTTTTAATTCGGAAAAATATATTCACAAAAAAGAAAGAGATTGTTTAAAAAATACCCTAAAACCTTTAAAAACTTTTGGAATCACTTCAAATTATTGAAATTTATTTAAAATTCCCTAAGATGTGTTAAATCATTTAAATTCTTTTAAAATCCCTTAAAAATGTTTAAACTCTTAAAAATATCTTGGAATTTTTAAAAATACACTAAAATCTCTCAAATTCTTTGAAATTCTGTCAAATTATTGAAAAAAATGGAAAATTCCTTGTAATTTTTTTAAATATCCTAAAATCTTTTTAAAAATTTCTATCTTTGGAAATACCTGAATCCTATGAAACCACGTGAAATCTGATGAAATTTTCTGAAATCTTGGAAAATGTCTTAAAATTGAAATCTTCGGAAATCTGATGAAATCCCTTTAAATCTTTAAAAATATTCTAAGGCCTTATAGGTTCTATAAAATCTTTCCATATCTTTCGAAATTCTAGGAAATTCTTTAAAACCCCATGAGAATTTTTTTTTCAATTCCTTGGCAATTTCTTGATAAATTATAAATGACTTGGAAATGCTCAGGAATCTTTTAAAATACACTAAAATATTTCAAATCCTTTGAAATCAGTCGAAATCCCTTAAAATATTTTGAAATCCCTTGAAACTTTTCAAAGTTCTGAAAATTCTTTGGATTCTTTAAAAAAAAAACCTAAATATTTCAAATTCTTCCAAATATTTTGAACTCCCTTGAAAGTTTTTGAAGCTCTGGTCAATTCCTTAGAATTTTTAAAAATATACTATAATATTTAAAATACCCTAAAATCTTTAAAATCCTTTGAAATCTCTTCAAATTATTGAAATATGTTCCAAATTCACTGGACTCTTTTAAAATACCCTCAGATATTTCAAAATAATTGAAGAAAATTCAGAAATAGATGGCTAAAATGATCTTTTAATTTTTTTTCAAAATCCCTGACTTTTTCCTGACTTTCTCTGATCAACCAAATTCCCTAAAATTTTCCCTGATTTCCAGGTTTGCCCTGACCTACGTCCACCCTGAATTTTTAAAAGGTTTCATTTAATAAATTTCTTATTTTTTACTGAATTTAATTTGCATACGTTGAAAATCCTTTCTTAATTTCTTATTATAATAATAACTCCCGTGTAGAATTTTTACCGTGGCCCCGATGTGCAACAAATCAGGAACAAAAACAATTTACTTGTTTAACTATTGCAACAGATTGCTCAGCAAACCCATGATCCCGAAAAAATAGTTGTAAAAAGTACAAACGTCGCAACGAGATTGTAAAGTGATTCACTTTTTAAGTACACCTATAACTATTTTTAAAGCTTAGTCAACATCAGATAAAAACTCATACAAACTATTCATGAAAATTTTCCAATTTTTATCTACGTTAATAATCACGTTCATACATTAAGAATGCACATATTGCAAATAAATAGGTAACCTATGGTAAAATCATTTTCTCTGCAGCGATAATTGCAACAAGCAAAAAAAAGTAGAAAAATCTCCAACGAGTTTTCCTCGCTAACCATTTCTCTAAAGAGAAATGGAGGAAGAAATCACCTATTAGTTTCACTTGACGAGTGATAAATAGTAATTTCCAAATTAAAAGATGCGGTATTCTTTACGAGCATAAAGTTTCGAAACTGTGCCTCGTAAAATCGGTAGAAAAGGCTCCTACGATCTAAAAAGACCATCTGAATCTAAAACAGTTTCTTGCTCATCGCAGAGAAAGCTAACGAAATACTTTTCCGAAGTTCCGGGACAATATTTACGCGGCGGAAGGCGGAAGCGTAAACGTTACGGTTTTCATAATTCACTTACAATTAATTCTTTTAAGATTTAAATGAAATCTATTTTTTTATGAACCATTTTATGGACCAAAATCGGAACACAAAAAAGCTCAAAAATCGAAATCAGATTTTCCACTACCTCCGTTCGGGTCCGTAAGTTTCGATCCCCCCTCCCCTTCCCATCTTACGTAATTTTTTCGAAATCAATTATTTTCGTGAATTTATTTAGGGTTCATCCAAAAATAACGTAAGACGATTTCGAGGGATGGGTGGTTTGGTGGAAAATGTTTCTCATGAATGATATAATGAATAATGAAATGAAATAATTATTTTCAACGAAACAGTTGCATTTTTAATCGAAAAAGACTAACCAAAGGATTAACCAAAAGACTAACTTTATATAAAACAGGTGAATTTTTAACCAAATAATTGCATTTTTACCCAAATAATTGAACTTTTAACCAAAATGATAAATTTGCAACAAAATGTATCAATTTTTAACAAAATAGTTCACGCAGAAAAAACCGAAGATAAACTTTACATCGATTTCCGACGAAAGATTCTTTGCAACAAAAATTAACTTCAGAGGATAAATTTTATATTTTCAACCAAGAAAATTAATTTACAGCCGAAAAAATTAATTTTTAACCAAGAACATTAATTTTCTAGTAGAAAAGACAAATTCGCGACAAAATACAGAATTTTAAACTTCAACCAGTCACGCCTACCCCGAAAGGGAAATGGCTTAATGGTATAATAATAATCATAATAAACAAAAATGGAATAGTTCAATTTTCACTTTAAAAGATTAATTTTCTATTGAAAAAACGACTTTTCTACAAAACAGTTAAAATTTTGTACCAAAAAGATCCATTTTTAACCAAGAAGATTAATTTTCTACTAAAAAAGACGAATTCTCAACAAAATACACAAATTTCTAACCAAATAGTTGAATTTTCAGCCAAGAAAAATTATTTTCTACCAAAAAAGACTCACTTTCAACAAATTACATAAATTTCCAAACAGACAGTAAATTTTTTAAATAAAAAGATCAATTTCTAACCAAAAATGAAATAGTTAAATTTCCATTTTAAAATTAATTTAAAGAAAAAAAAACGAATTTTCGACAAAACAGTTGTATGTTCGAACAAAAAAAATGAATTAACCAAATAGTTTAATTTTAAAACAAGAAGATGAATTTGATACTAGGCATGACGAATTTTCAACAAAATACGTACATTTTTAAACAAATAGTTTAAAGACGAATTTTCTGAACTTTCACTTAAAATTTGCAAAATTGTTTAATTTTGAAACCAAAAAGATACATTCTCTACAAAAAAGGTTAATTTTCAACCCGAAAATATGAATTTTCAACAAAAAAGTTAATTTTTATTCAAATAGTTAAATTTTTAGTTAAAGAAATTAATTTTTAACAAAAAGAAAACAATTTTCAATAAATCGGTTCAATTTTCAAGCAAGGAGAATTAATTTTTATCTAAAATAATGAATCTTCTACCTAAAAAATTAATTTTTAAGAAAGTAGTTCAACTTTCAACCCGGGAGTTTATTTTTCAACCTAAAAAGATGAATTAAAAAAATGTAATAGTTGATATTTCAATAACAAAAAAACGAATTTTAATCAAAATACTTCAATCTACAATTGAAACCATCAAATTTTCAAACAGACGGTTGCATTTTTAACAAAAAAATAATTATTTTTTCCACCAAAAAATACTAATTTTCAGCAAAATACATGAATTTTCAACCAAATTGTTGAATTTGTAACTAAAAAAGATCAGTTTACAACAAAAAATGGTATAGATAAATTTACAGTTAAAAATCCATTTTCACAAAAAACCACAACGAATTTTCTATCAAATAAATAAATTTTTAACTATGGAAATGAATTTTTAACTAAAACGATCAATCTTTAACTGAAAAATGATTTTTTAGCAAAAAAGACGAGCTTTCTACAAAATAGTTCCAAAAAAATAATAAAATTTTGACTTGAATAATAAAATTTTTAACCAAAGGAGATGAATTCTTAACCAGAAATTTAATAGTAGACTTTTCAAATAAAAAGCATGAACTTCCAACGAAAAATAGTTGGATTTATTTACTGGGTTCTATCAATTCAGTTCGTGTTTAACTGGAAAAACGAGAAAATACTGTTGTTGTTGAGGATTCAACTATTCTATTGGAAATTCGTCTTTTTTGAAGAAATTCAATTGTTTTTAAATAAAAATAAAAAATTTTTTGGGTTACAATGTCAACTATTTTGTTGAAAATTCGTCTTTTTGGTTTGAAAATTCATTTTTGTTATAAAAACTTTTTTAAATTAAAAACTTTTTTGGTTGCAATATCAACTATTAAGATTTTCGTTAATCATTCAATATTTTTGGTTCAAAATTCAACAGCTTCTCTAAAATTTATACTACTCTAAATTTATACTACTCTTGTTGAAAATTCATTTTTTTTATTTAAAATTCATTTCTTTTGGTTGAAATTTCATCTTTTTTGGTTACAAATATTACTTTTTGGTTGAAAATTAATCTGTTTTGGTTGAGGAATAAACGGTTTTTATTTTAGTTGAAATGTCAGATATTACATTTCTCGGTTAAAGATTTTTAACTTTAACCCTTTTTCGTTGAAATATCAACTACTTGGCTAAAAATTAATTTTTTTGGTTGAAGATTTATCATTTCAGTTGAACATTCATCTCTGGTTGAAAATTCGTCTTTTTTGATGGAAAATTAAAATCTTGGATGAAATATCATCTTTTTGGTTCAAGATTCATAATTTTTGTAAATTAATTTATTTTTTTTATTCATAATTTTTTTGGTAGAAAATTAATCTTCTTGGTTAAAAATTCATCTTTTTGATTGAAGATTCATTATTTTAGATAAAAATTCATCGCTTCGGTTGAAAATTCGTCTCTTTTGGTAGAAAATTAATCTTCTTGGTTGAAATATCATTTTTTTGGTTGAATATTCATCATTTGAGTTGAAAATTCATCTCTTTGTTGAAAAGTCGTCTTTTTGGTAGAAAATTAAAATCTTGGATGGAATATCATCTTTTTGGTTCAAGATTCATAATTTTTGTAAATTAATTAATTTTTTTATTCATAATTTTTTTGGTGGAAAATTAATCTTCTTGGTTAAAAATTCATCTTTTTGGTTGAAGATTCATTATTTTAGATGAAAATTCATCGCTTCGGTTGAAAATTCGTCTCTTTTGGTAGAAAATTAATCTACTTGGTTGAAATATCATTTTTTGGTTGAAGATTCATTATTTTAGATGAAAATTCATCGCTTCGGTTAAAAAATCGTCTCTTTTGGTAGATAATTAATCTACTTGGTTGAAATATCATTTTTTGGTTGAAGATTCATCATTTGAGTTGAAAATTCATCTCTTTGGTTGAAAATTCGTATTTTTTGGTAGAAAATTAAAATCTTGGATGAAATATCATCTTTTTGATTCAAGATTCATAATTTTAGTAAATTTATTTATTTTATTTTATTCATAATTTTTTTGGTAGAAAATGAAAATCTTGGTTGAAATATAATCTTTTTGGTGGAAGATTCATAATTTTAGTTGAAAATTCATCTCTTTGGATGACAATTCGTCTTTTTTGGTAGAAAATTAATCTTCTTGGTTAAAAATTCATCTTTTTGGTTGAAGATTTAAACATTTGTTGAAAAATTGATCTATTTTGTTGTCAATAAGCACCTTCATTAATTTTATTCAAAAGAATTTATTCCCCTTTTTTCGTGAAAAATCGTGTTAGCGAAATCGTTTTGAAATATATTCGAGTCTTGAATTTCTGTTTATGATTCTTGAAAAATGAATGGAAACGTTTAAAAAAGGGGATAATTGGGTAAAAATTCTCGATTTTAGGTGTTTTAGAGGATTTTTCAAATTTAAAGGGGGAAAAGGGGGATTAGGTAAAAAAGGGGACGGATACTAATTTAAGCAGAAAGATTTTCAGAGTAAAAATGTAATTCCAGTAACGGCTTTAACGCAACCTAGCCTAAGTTTGGAGCCTAACAAGTTGAGCAATTAACACGAAGGAGCCGAAACTTGTGAGATAAACGTGTACAATTAGTAGCCGGATAGGCAGATGTTCGTCTCTGAAAACCGGCATGTGTTACTCAAACACGTAAGCAATAACAAATTTTAAACCAGTGAGACATCTGTGTAAACATAAATTTTAAACTCAGAGAAAAAATTGTTTTGAACAAAAGTTTTTTTAAAGACTTAATTTAACCTTTTTTAGGGGAGACCACCCTACAATAGATAATGAATCTACAGTAGATAATCATTAATTTAAAATACCAATGTATATATTTAATTTAATTAATAGTTAGGATCCTGTATGTGTTAATAAATTAAAATTAGAATTAATTGTTTTAGGTATATTTGGGCTTTTAATTAATGATTATCCACTTTAGGGTAGTCTCCCCTAACACCTATCAGATTTCTACCCTACCGAAATTTTTTTGAAGCAACTCGCGTCCACACAAAATGTGATGTCGAGTTAAAAATTTGGAAAATTAAATTTAAAAAAACGAATGAAATATAAAATATAAAAAAACTAATGAAAATAATAACTACCGATGTTATTTCAAATGAAAAAAAATTTTAAACTTACAAAAAAAAATTATTTTAACAATGTTTTTTGGAACTGAATTTTTTCTTAGTATCGCTTCTTACCAATTTTTGAAAAATAGTTGAATTTCAATCATTGATGGCTTTTTTCGGGGAAAACATTCTCTACAACTATACTGTTTCAAACTTTAAAAGTAAATTTTTCTATGGCTGAAATCGTTAAAAAAAAATTAAATGGAAACATTTTTTAAGCAAATAACTATATTTAAAGAAGCTTATTTCAATTCTTAAAATAATAGAAAACTTTTTTTCGCCAGAAACCTGATTTTTGGCACGACAACTACCTTATAAGAGCAGACAAAAGTTTGTGCCGCATTGCATTCAATTTGAAACGCTTTAAATTCCTAAGATTTCAAGTTGAAATATATTACATTTTCAAACAAATAAATGAAGTTTTAACCAAATATTTAAATTTTTAACCAAAGAGATAAATTTCCAAAGAAGAGGATTAATTTTCTAAAAAAAAAACTTTCAAAAAACTACATGAATTTTCAACCAAATAGTAGACTAATTTTCAACTAAGAAAGATCAATTTTCAACCAAAAATGAAATAGTTCAATTTTAAGTTAATAAATAAATTTTTGGCAACACAAAAACGAATTTTCAACAAAATAGTTCAATATTTAGCCAAAAACAAGAATTTTCAAACAAAAAAAGATAAATTCTAAACGAAATATGTAATATTATTTCTACAAAAAAAGATTTTAATTTTCAATAAAAAACAATTGAATTCAACAAAAAAATCATGAACCAAAAGAGATGAATTTTCAAAGAAACAAAAAAAAAATTTCTACAAAACAGTTTAATTTTCTACAAAACAATTGAATTTAAAACCAAGCAGTTTAATTTTCAACCGAAATAGTTGAACTTTCAACCACAATTGTTGAATTTTTAACCCACACAAACAAATTTTCAACCAAAATAGTTGAATGTTTAACCCAAAAAAATGAATTTTCTACAAAACAATTGACTTTTCAACAAGAAAAATTAATTAATTTTTTTTTTAGTTTTAACAAATTTTCAACCAAAATAGTTTTTCTTTGTTTAACCTAAAAAAAAAAATAATTTTCTACAAAACAATTAACTTTTCAACAAAAAAATATTAATTTTTAACAAAAAAGTTAATTTGCAAGCAAGTAGTTGGATTTTTCGATCAAAATATATGAGTTTTCAACAAAAAAGTTAAATTTTAACCAAATACTTTCATTTTCTACAAAATTGTTAAATTTTTAATCCAAAAAGACAAGTTTTATAGAAAACAGTTAAATTTTTTACCCAAAAATATGAATTTTTAATAAAAAAGATCATTCTCGAATAAATAGTTGAATTGTCAATCCAAAAAGACCAGTTTTAACAACATAATTTGATTTTCAACCAAAATTAAACAAAAAACTAATTTTCTACAAAACAATTGAATATTCAATCTGAGAATATCCACTTTCAAGAAAAAAGTTCACTTTCACCCAGATAGTTGAATTTTCTACAAACTAACTGAATTTTTCACTCGCAAATATGAAATTTAAAAAAAGTTAATTTTCAACCAAACAGTTAAATTTTGAACAAAATAGTTGAATTTTCTACCAAAATAGTTGAAAATGGGCTTGAAAGTCCATTCAGATTTTTGCATACAAATTAACTTTTTTGTTGATAATTCATATTTTTGGTTGAAAATTAAACTATTTATTTGAAAATTTATAACTATTATGTTAGAAATTCGTCTTTTTTTTTTGTTTAAAAAATCATCTTTTTTATCTGAAAATGTAGTTATTACATTTTTGATTAAAAATTTTTCCTTTGTAAGTTGAAAATTCAACTATTCTAGTTGAAGATTCATAATTTTAGATGAAAAATCATCTAATTAGTTGGAAATTTAACTATTTTGTTACAAATTCTTTTTTTTTGGTAAAAAATTACTTTTTCAAACTGAAAATTTAACTAATTCAGTTGAATATTCCATCATTTTAGTTGAAAATCAATTTTTTTAAATGAAAGTTTATCTATTCAATTTTTTGTCATTTTTTTTTAAGTTGAAAATTCATGTCCTTTGTTAAAAATTTTTTTTTTGTGTGGAAAATTAAAGAACTTGTTTAAGAATTTATCTTTTTAATAAATAATTCATCCATTTGGTTGAAAATTCATCTTTGTAGGTTGAAAAATCCACTATTTGTTAAACGTTTAACTATTTTTTTAAATTCATCTCTTGCTTTAGAAGTACAACTATTTGATTGCAAATGCAACTGACTGGTTATAAATTAATTTTTGTTGGTTGAAAATTCATTGTTCTTGCTTGAAAATTAACTTTTTGGTTGAAAATTCACATTTTTGGGTTTAAAAGTTTTTGGTTGAAGTTTAATCTTTCTAGTTTAAAAATTCGACTATTTGGTTGAAAATTCAAGTATATTTGGTTAAACTAGCAGTGAATTCGATCTCGAGTGTTTCCACTTTGTTTGTATTTATAATTATATGGTGCTCATTTTACGAGTACTTTGCTTCCCGTTAGCAAATATGTATTTGTTTCCTCATAGAGGAAGCATTAGTGATTTTTTTTTTAATAATAGATAAACCAGTCTTCATTTTGCTCAATTTAAAAATAGAAATTTACAAAAAATACAAAATTACAAAATAATACAAACAATTTTTTAAATACAAAGACAAATCAGACAAATAAAATTTTGTATTCGAAATTATAATTTTTCGAGCTGGAAAAGGGAAGGGAAAATTTCTGTCGCACCCTATCCCTTTCCGAGCTTTATGATTCCTTTACAAAAATTGTCAGAATTATTCTATTTGAAAATTTATGATCAAGAAGTCTTTTCTATTCATGCGTCAACTTTGAATTATGTCGATGAAAAAAGTTTTTCTGTTTGAAAGAGACGTTTCAAATATTATAAATGAGCATAACTTCCTTAATCTTCAATAAAGTGTATTAACATTATAGATCAATCCATTTGAAACGAACCAAGGAATCTTTTATATTCTTGCATCAACTTTGAATTATGTTAATGAAAAAAGTTTTACTATAAAAAACCGTATTTTAAAGTATTATGCATTACCATAGCTTCCTTACTCTTCAATAAAATGTATCAATATTATATAGGTCAATCGATAGGTCAATATATAGGTCTCGAATCAACACATCTTTTCTATACTCGCATCAACTTTAAATTATAATAATGAAAAAATTTTTACTATAAAAATCGATTTTCAATGTAATATAAATGTCGATAACTTCCTCACTCCTTGATAAAATATATTAATATTATAGGTCAATCGATTCGTGTCGAAACAAGGAATCTTTTATATTCTTGCATCAACTTTGAATTATTATGTTAATGAAAAAAGTTTTACTACAAAAAACCGATTTTTAAAATATTATTGAGTGCTAAAAAAAATGCAATAAATATTTTTTTCTATAATTCGCGAAAAAGTGCCAGTTTTTCCACCTGTTTTTGGTGTAAAAAGTTACCGATTTTTGGTCGATGACGTGGCGCATGCGCAGTGCCGACCTTTCCGGGCAACAGTGACAAAAGTGGACAGATGCAGTGGAAAAAGTAAATGGACAGTGATAAAAGTGAGGCACAGTGGAAAAAGTAAATGTTATTTCGGGTGGGTTCGTGCTGCCTCGGGTGAACTCGTGCATCGTGCGCAGCCAACTTCATTCTATTTTCCGACTGTCGTCCCTAACCTAAAAGCAATTTCCTGAAAAGTCTCGAGTTGTGTATTTTGTATGTACTTTTGTCACTTGGCAAAAGCAAAAAAACACCGTCAGTTTCTCCGAAAATACTGTGCTTCGTTTTTTTCACGAAAAATCGAAAGTTTTGAAGCCCTCAACTTTATGGGCCAACTATTCAATTGTGAGAACCAGCTTATTATTACTGCCATATTATTGCCATGGTTTTGATAATTGCCATTGTCATTGTTGCGTCAATCGACAAAAAATCGCCTTCTTTTTACACAAAAAAACAGGTAAACAAAAACTAGCACTTTTTAACAAATTATAGAAAAAGTATCGTGTCCCACACATTGAAAAAGCGACGATTTAAAACTCGTGTGATAGCCACCCTCGCTCCGCTCGGGTAGCTAACTTCACACTCGTTTTAAATCTCTCGCTTTTTCAACTTGTAGCACAATATACTATTAGAAATCCTTCGGTCAGTCCCTATGGGATAAAATATAGGGACCGAAGGGTACTTTTGGTCACGCTTATAGGTACTTTTTTCGCGCTCAGAGGGTAACAAATTCAGAATAAATTCGTAATACTTCAAAACAATGCAAGTTAAATTCCAAAGAATTCAAATGAATCGCAAAAATTTTATTATTAAAAAAAATTCCATTGATTTCCGTAAAATTGGAATAAATTTAGAAGAATTTAAGGTAAAAGAGAAGAATCGATGAAATTCATAAAAATTTACGGTGAGGTTAAAAGAGTTTAGGACTAATTAAATAACAACTTTAAAAAATTCTAAAAAATGAATTGAATTAAATAGAATTGAATAAAATTAGAACAATTGGAGTAAATTAAAAAAATTCAAGAGAATTCCAAAGAATTTAAACGAATTGAAGGTGAATTAAAAAAAAAAAAATCTTTGAAACCCTACTAATTTCTAACCAAAGAAGCGACTGATGCTTACAAAACAATTCAAGTTAAAGTCAAATTAATTGGAAACAAATTGAAAAATTGAAAAAATTCCATTGATTACAATAAAATTGAGAGAAATTTAAGGAAAATAAGAAGAGTTCGACGAAATTCATAAAAAATCAAGCTTAATTTAAAAAACAATCAAGTGAATTAAAAACAATTCAAAAATATGAAAAAATTAAGTTTTTAAGAACTTCAAGATGAATAAAACAAAAACTTTTGACAAATTTACTGAATTGAGTAAAATTGTGTGAATTTAAAAGAATTCAAAAGGATTTTTAAAAAAATCAGTATAAATTAATAAGAATTCAGGTCGAATTCCAAATGAATTGCAAAACATATTTGAAAATCTCTTGAAATCTTTGAAACCCTACGAATTCCCTCACTTCTTGTGAATAAATTCTTTGAAATTCATTAAAATATCATAAAATACCGTGAAGTTTTATGAAATTTGATATTTCCAGAAAGCCTGGAAAATGGACTAAAATAGCTTCAGAGCTCTTAAACCCCCATAAAACCATTAAAACCCTCGGAAATCTTATAAAATCCTTTGGAATATTTTGAAATATCCTATAACCTTACAGGTCCTGTAAAATCCTTCCATATTTTCCGAAATTCTTTAAAACTGCATGCAAATTTTTTTAAATCCCTTAAAATTTTTAAAACACTTGGAAATCCCTTGATATAGTTTAAATCTCTTTCAAATGCCTTGGCATCTTTTAAAACACCTCAAATATTTCAAATTCTTTGAAATCCCTTCAAACTATTGAAATAAATAAAAAAAAGTTCTGGGAACCTTTTAAATTTTCCTAAAATATTTCAAATCCTTTGATTTTTTTTTGAAATCCCTCGAAACTTTTTAAAGCTCCTGAAAATGCCTGGGAATCTTTTACAATACCGGCAAATATTTCCAATCATTTGAAATGCATTAAATTACTGAAAACCATTAAAACTTTATTTTTAATCTTTTAAAATGACCTAAAATATTGAAAATCCTTTAAAATCTTTTAAAAAATTTTAAAGATCTTGAAAATGCATACATAATATACTATTCAAATCTTTTGATCATTTTATCAATTGATCCTC
>CAKNYM010047800.1:113671-125275 GCA_932195095.1 Andricus curvator
ACCCAAAAAATACGAATTTTCAACAAAATTAATTTTTAACAAAATTGTTTAATTTTCAACCAAATAATAAAATTTGTAACTACAAATATAATCCTCAGGAGGAACGTACTAAAAAAAAAAGAAATATAAATAAAAATCTTGCAACATTTTTAACATAGAATGTTTTATAAACGAAATAAAACAATTACAAATTAAAATTTTAAAGATTCAAATTTGTTATCCTTGATAGTTATTTAAAGAACTTCTTATGAAAATTCCTTGACTATTGCAAGAATTTTTTCAAAATTCCTGACCAATAAAACTCCCTGATTTTTCCCTGACCTACGGCCACCCTATTATACGCTATTATATACTATTTGGTTAATAATTAAACTATTTTTTTGGAAAAATTAATCATTTGGTAGAAAATGAGCTTTTTCGTTAAAAAATCATATTTTTGGTTTGAAATTTCAACTGTTTTTTAGATGTTTTTAAATTGATGTATTTGGTTGAAAATTCGTCTTTTTTGTAGAACATTAATTTTCTTGATAGAAAATTCATCTTTTTGCCTGAAAATTTAACTATTTGGTTAAAAATTCCTCTTTTTGGTTTGAAACTTCAACTAGTTGGTTGAAAGACTTGAAAGTTAAACTACTGTGTTAAAAGTCATTTTCTTAAGATTCACTTCTTTGGTTGGAAATTTAACTTTTTTGTTGAAATCTTTTTTTTTTGTTGAAAATTAATTTTTGTATCTAGAAATGTATCCTTTCTTAGTTGAGAAATTAACTACTTGGTAAAAAATTTCTTCTTTTAGGTCAGAAAATTAATCTTGTTTGGCTGAAAATGAACTTTTTTGTTGACAATTACACTGACTTCGAAAAAATTCGTCTTTGCTTGATAATTTCACTATATGGTTAAAAGGTCAACTATTTTGTTAAAAAATCGTTTCTTTTGCTTGAAAGTTCAACTATTTGGTTGTTAATAAAACTGTTTCGTTAAAAATTAATTTTTGCTTCTTGAAAATTCGACGAATTTTTAAAAATTCGTCTTTTAAAAACTGAACTTTGCGGCTTGAAAATTCGACTTTCTTCTAAAAAAATTCGTCCTTTTGGCTGGAAAAATCAAGTTTTTTTTATAAAATTTTAATCTTTTTTTTTGAAAATCCATCTTTGTAGGTTGAAAATTCAACTATTTTGATAAAGTTATCGTTTTTGGTAACAAATTCAACTGCTTTGTTAAAAATTCGTCCTTTTGGATTGAAAATTCATCTTTTCTGGAAGAAAATTTCTCTTTTTGGTTGAAAATTTATCTTTCTTTGTTGAAAATTAACTTTTTTGTAGAAAATTACACTGTTTTCGAAAAAATTCGTCTTTACATACAAACTTCACTATTTGGTTAAAAGTTCAACTATTTTGTTGAAATTCGCCTCTTTTGCTTGAATTTTCAACTATTTGGTTGTTAGTGAAACTTTTTAGTTAAAAATTAATTTTTGTCGTAAATTCGTCTTCTTGTGTTGAAACTTTTTTGTTCGAAATTCCACTGTCTTCGAAAAAATTCATCTTTGCTTCCAAATTTCACTATTGTCGAAATTATTACTAAAAAAACTACAGTTGTCATCGAGGTGAGTTGCGGGGGGCCTAAAATAGTCAAAAATTGGTCACGTAGTTTATGGACGGCCCCTAGGATCTGTTCTTATCTGGATTCTTGTAAAGGGCACTATGAAATATTAAAAAATTAACGTATGCTGGAGAGGTTCGTTGAAAAAATGCTGATTAGAGATACAGAAGTTGTCTCGATTCAACCTCGCTTTGACCATACTGCATTTGAACTCAAGGCACGTATGTGGATTTTTAATAAGCCCACGGCCAATTGGACGATCTGGAACAATAATCAACGTTGATGATAGAGAGGTAGAGAATAGTCGGGGGGGGGGGGGATACTAGCGACAGATCACTCCTAAGCACTTCCTCTGAGCCTTCCTGCTGTGACCGAGTGATAAAGAGTCAGAAGAGTTTAAAGACTATCCCAACTATTCCTCAGTGAAAGGCAAAACACGCGATTTATATTCTACAATCGATCTTCTCTTGACATTTATTCGTTGAATCACGACAATGTTTATGATCGAGTCTTCAAACTTTCTAGACTCAGATACCAAAATGATCAACTATTCCTTCCAGTGCATAAACATCCAGCTGCATTCTAAATTCCAAGTTTAAGTGTAAGGTGGTTTCTTACGCAAGATTCCTGTTACCGACATCGAGACAATTTCACAGCTCGAGTGGTTCGTGTCCGTGCTAAATTTCTAGAATATTCTCAAAAATATCGATGAGTTCATAAAATTATTTTGAGCAATGCTGAGAAACAATTTTTGCGTAAACATATGAGTCAAGGTTACTTATCATTATAATGATAAATAACCGAGTTTTGTGAAAAAATATGTGTCATGGTTATTAATCATTTCAATGGAGCGCAAGCACAATTATTCATCATTGAAGTGATAAATAAACTTGAAACATATGTTTACGCAAAATTCGTTTCTCACAATTTCTCTATATAATTTTAAGACGTCATCGGGGGGTTCGAGAATAATTTAAGAAATGGGTAATAACTAATTCTAGTTAGCAAGATATGTTTAATAAAAAAAATTTCATAATTTTAATATTTTCACGGATGCCAATATTTTTGACGTATCTGGAGATCTTAAATAATGCCATAAATATTGTTAGTCACATATTGCTAAATTTTTTGTATTAATATTTTTTTTAATTTCCAATAAAAAATTGTTTATATTTGAAAAAATTACATATACAATTAATTTTTAATTGTTTAAACCATTTTTGTGCACTACAACAATTTTATTTCCATAGAATATCGCGAATCAGGGTTATTTTATAAACACCTATGTCTACCTAATGAACTTGGAGATTGTATATTGTTATCTAAATTGTTCGTTCATTGTTTAAACAATTTATTTTGGTTTAAATCCAACTTTTTAATGCAAAAATCTCGAAAATCGTACTTTCTTGCTCGTTCTTCAACAAGTTCAAATTTTAGCCTAAATCTTACTTTTTCCAAGTTACTTCTTATTGTTTAAACAATTTATTATCTTATAATATCGGGAATAATTAGTATTTTCTGAATGCCTTAACCTAATTTACGATTGATTTATTGTCTAAAGTCTAAACAATTTATAATTATTTAAATGAAACTTTTGACAGGAAAAAGCTGGATAAAACATTTTTTGTGTTATTTTTTCAATAAGTTCCATTACTTTCTTCTAATTCTTAGATTTTTTAACCTACGGCTAATTGTTGAAACAATATTCGTTTGTTTAAAAAAATTATCATCTTATAATATCGGAAAATAATGGTATTTTCTGAATGCTACGGCCTAATTAATAAATTTGAATACATATTTCTGCAAATTTTCAAATACATTTTTTTAATAAATAAAAACAATAAAAATAACGAGTATGTTCAGAAATAGGTGTTCACATCTATTATGATGCCCTAGCATTGAGAATTTTTTTGTTGTTGTAAATTTAAATTTTGGCGTTGAAAACTCAACTGTTTTCTAAAAAATTTGTATTTTCGGCTTGAAAATTAAACTGTTTGATTGAAAATGCAACTGTATTTGATTAAAATTTAATTTATTTTATAAAAATGCTGGAAAATTTGGTTGAAAATTCGACTATTTGGTTAAAAGATCAACTATTTTGCTTCAAACTTCAACTATTTGGTTAAAAATGCAACAGTTTGTTTAGAAATTAATTTTTGTTGTTAAGAAATTCAAATGTTTTTGGTTGAAGTTTAATCCTTTTGGTTTCAAATTTTGACTTTATTTCGACTGTCTTTTTTGTTAAAAATTCAACTGTTTTCCAAAAAATTAAATTATTTAGTTGAAAATACATCTGTTTTTGTTTTCTTTAATCTTTTGTTTGAAAATTTAGGTATTTTGATAAAAATTCATCTCTTTTGGTCCAAAATGCAACTGCTTTGTTGAAAATTCGTCTTTTTAGATTGAAAATTCGTCTTTCATGCGGTAGGAAAAGTAATCTTCTTTGGTTGAAATAAATATTGTTTAAGATGAGAAGAAACAAAATTCACATAGTTTTTTGTGAACCTTACGTAATTGACTTTGCTATTACGGTATTTTCTTATACCTGGCAAATTGGAAAGTCAACCTAAACGACAATGTCACTTATGTAAGGTTTTCTCCAGTAGTGCAGTGTTTCTATCCAATTTTAGGATATATAAAAAACTCCATTATACCATGGTGCTCGATAACCATAAATTCATATATTATGGTGGTCAATTTTCTCTTGAAAAATCAAAAATAATGAGAAAAAAAATATTTGAAGAGCTAAAAGACTATATTAGCGTTTATTTTCAACCGAAAGTGTATATAATGCAGATTCATGCAAGATGACGATGTCTTTTGCAAGATTTTAATCTCACTAAATTAAAAATTAATTACTGTATAATTGTCACATTATATAAAGAGAAACTCAGCAATTGCAAAAAAATTTAATGGATTATATATACCTAAACTAATAAGGAATAAGTGTCATTGTAATAAAATGAAGCGTGAAATTCCTTTCACGATAATCACGTTTCCCGTCTCAATGGTCTGCAATCCTTTCTGATTTAGAATTGAAGTTTAATTTAGACCATTCAGGGAAATCAAGTAAAAATTAAACTGGCTGGGCATTCCATCCCGGGTATTTCCAATTTGCTTTTATTTATAATTTTATGGTGCTCATTTGATGAGCATTTTGCTCCCTGATTATGATTCAATAGCAAATATATTTGCTTCCTCATAGACGCATAGATGCATTCATGATTTTTTTAAATATTTTAAATAATTAATGAAAATCTTTTACAATAAAATATTAGGGTGTGCTCTGATGGGGCACCCGCCCACCATAAAACTACACAAATAAAATTAGGTCAATCAATTCATTAATATTATAGGTCAATCGATTCGCCTCAAACCACGGAATCTTCCATCATAATTTTATCTTTTTTGGTTAAAACTGCAATCGTCTGGTTGAAAATTAACTTTTTTGTTAAAAATTCACATTTTCGAGTTGAAAATTTAATTTTTGTGTAGAAAATTCGTATTTTTATCTCAAAAATTCCACAATATGGTAGTAAACTGAACTATTTGGTCGTAATTTGAACTATTTTATCAACAATTTATTTGTTTTGTTGAAGATTCATAATTTTAGTTAAAAATTCATTTCTTTGTTTTAAATTTCAACTATTTTGTTGATAATTTTTTTTTTTGCTAAATATTATTATTTATTAACAGAAAATTTAACTATTCCACTTTTGGTGAAAAAGTTATCTTTTTTAGTTGAAAATTAAAAAATTTGGTTGAAAATTCGACTTTTTTGACAGAAAATTAATCCTTTTGGTTGAAAGTTTAACTATTTGGTTGAAATTAATTTTTTTTAGTTAAAAATGCAACTGTTTGGTTGAAAATTAATATGTTTTAGTTGAAGATTTAAGTAATATCTTGTTGAAAATTCGTCTTTTTTGGTTGAATTAAACTATTATATTTTAGTTTCAAAATTCATCTTTTTAGGTTTCGTGGGTCAAAATTAATTTTTTCAACTTAAAATTTAACTATTAGGTTGAAAATTCAACGGTTTGATTGAAAATTAAGTTTTTTGTTGAAAATTAAATTGTTTTGTAGACAATTTTTCTCTTCTATAGAAAATTCGTTTTTTCTTTTAAATGAATTCTTAAATGATAATTTAACAATTCTACTTTTGGTTAAAAATTTATCTTTATTAGTTATAACTTCAACTACCTGGTTGAAAATTCGTTTATTCAGTTAAAAATCCGACTTTTTTTATAGAAAATTAATCCTCTCGGTTGCAAGTTTAACTATTAACTAACTTATATTAATAATATAAATAATAAAATAAAACAATTATGTTTGTTATATTGCAATAATTATTACCTCGCTCTGAGTGAAAAGTGGACAAAATGTTTAATATTTTAGAAACAACTGCAACTTTCTAGCATTATTCGAAAACAATATTATTAAAAATAATACTATATTGTTTAAACAATTATGTTTGTTAATTTGAATTAATTATTACCTCTTCTCTAATTGAAAAATTGAAAATAAGATAAAAAATTTGGGGAAAAACCGGGACTTACTAACTCTATCCTAAGAGAAAATGGCCAAAAACAATAAATTGTTTTAAAAAATTGTATAAGCATCTAATTATCAGTAGAAAGTAGTATTTCATGTATTATTATCACAAGTAAAAATAGAACAAATAAAGTTAAAATTGCAATATAGAACGGTTGGCATGAAATTTCTGCACAATGTCTGCGGTAAAACGCTAATCGACAAAATCAGTAATGAGAGAATCCTCAAAGAATTTGGCGTAGAGGAGACACTGGCAACAATGAAAAAAAATTGTTCAAATGGTTTAGACATCTTAAGAGAATGAAAGGAGGCCGGCTGACGAAACAAGTATATATCTAGGTAAAGTAAACGGTAGCGTACCCAGAAGCAGACCGATGCACGGTGGGAAAAAAATGACTTTTTTAGTTCAAAATAACGTACAGCCCACAAATATTGACCGATTTGGACAAACAAAAATTTGAAAAAATGCTGATTCATAGAGTAACATTAGTTGAAGATGTTTCAATATTATATAGTAAACAATCAAATTTTTATAAACAAATTATTTGTTGAAAGAATGTTTTCTACGATTTTCCATAATTCTACGTTTTGTTAAGTTATATTGCAAGAAATTTGAATGTAAACAATATTATAATAAAAAAATTTTGTCTTAGGATTATAATTGTTTATATTATAAACAAATCACACAGATCACACAGTAAATCCCCGAGATATCATCTATCTAAAGTTGAATAAAAACGCTGAAAACAATTGAAAACTACAATTATCCGACGGCAGATAATTTTTATCACGAGGCGGATAAAAATTATCCGTCGTCGGATAATTGTAGCTGTCAATTGTTTGCAACGTTTTTATCCAACTTCAGATAAATAATATCTCGGGGATTTACTGTGCAGGCATTTATCGACAGGAAAATTCGTTTTTTTTCGATGTCAATTTTTTTAATTAGGAACTTTATGATAATTTTAGCAAAATTTATAATTTTTTGATTAATCTTATGATTTTTTTAAACAAATTTAATAAACAAATGCATTACTCGGGCATTTGTCGGCAGAAAAATTCGTTTTTTTCAATGCCAGTCCTTTCAGTTGGGAACTTCATGACAATTTCAGCAACATTCATAATTAGTTGATAAATTTTATGATTTTTTAAAACAAATTTAATAAACAAATGCATTAATCAGGCATTTGTCGACAGAAAAATTCGTTTTTTTTATGTCAACTTTTTTAATTAGGAACTTCATGATAATTACAGCAAAATTCATAATTTTTGTTCAATTTTATGATTGTTTTAAACAAATTTAATAAACAAATGTATTATTCGGGCATCTGTGGACAGAAAAATTCGTTTATTTCTATGTCAGACTTTTTAATTGGGATCTTCATAATAAATTCAGCAACAAATTCATGATGAGTTGATAAATTTCATGACTTTTGAAAACAAATTTAACAAACAAATGCGTTATTCGGGCATTGAATTTGTTTGAAGAAATCATCAAATTTATCAACTAATTATGAATGTTGCTGCAATTATCATTAAGTTCCCAATTAAAAAGACTGACATCGAAAAAAAAAACATTTTTCCATCGACAGATGCCCAAATAATGCATTTGTTTCTTCAATTTGTTTAAAAAAACATAAAATTTATCAACTAATTATGAATTTTGCTGAAATTATCATGAAGTTACCAATTAAAAAAACTGACATCGAAAAACACGAATTTTTCCGTCCATAGATGCCCGAATAATGCATTTGTTTGTTAAATTTGTTAAAAAAAAAATATAAAATTGATCAACTCATCATGAATTTTGCTGAATTTATTATGAAGATCCCAATTAAAAAGTCTGACATGGAAAAAAAAAATTTCCGTCGGCAGATGCCCCAATAATGCATTTGTTTTAAAAAATCATAAAATTGATCAAGAAATTATGAATTTTGAAGAAATTATCATGAAGTTCCTAATTAAAAAAACTGACATAGAAAAAACGAATTTTTCTATCGAAAAATGCCTTATTAATGAATTTGTTTATTAAATTTGTTTATAATATGAACAATTATAATCTTAAGAGAACATTTTTTTATTATAATATTGTTTCCATTCAAATTTCTTGTAATATAATTTAAAAAAACGTAAAATTATGGAAAGTCGTAGAAAAAATTCTTTCAACAAATAATTTGTTTATATCAAATTTTTTGTTTACTATATAATATTGAAACATCTTCAACTAATGTTACTCTATGAATCTTAGGCGATTTCGACAATTTTCCTATTATCGACGAGCACCAGGAACGTCAAATAGAAAAAATTGCCATTTTTTTCGTCATATTTGTTTATTTATAAAAAAATTAAAAGTCTAATTTAAAAATCAAACTCGACAACTCTCTGAGAAATCTTATCAGCTTTTTTTCAAATTCTTGTGTCCAAATTGGACAATATTTTTGGGCTGTACGTTATTTTGAACCAAAAAAGTCATTTATTTTCCCACTGTGCATCGGTCTGCCTCTGGGTACGCTACCATTTACTCTACCTATATAGATATATACTTGTTTCGACAGACGGCCTCCTTTCATTCTCTTAAGATGTCCAAAAAAATTTAAACAAATTTCTTTCATTGTTGCCAATGTCTCCTCTACGCCAAATTCTTTGAGGATTCTCTCATTACTGACTTTGTCGATTAGAGTTTTACCGCAGACATTGTGCAGGAATTTCATGCCAACCGTTATATATTGCAATTTTAACTTTATTTTTTAAATTTTTACTTGTGGTAATAATACATAAAGTACTACTTTCTGATGATAATTAGATGCTTATATAATTTTTTTAAACAATTCATTGTTTTTGGCCATTTTCTCTTAGGATAGAGTTAGTAAGTCCCGTTTTTTCTTCCAAATTTTTTATCTTATTTTCAGTTTTTCAAATAGAGAAGAGGTAATAATTAATTGAAAGTAAACAACATAATTGTTTAAACAAATTAGTATTATTTTCAATGACACTGTCTTTGAATAATGCTAGAAAGTTGCGCGGTTGTTTCTGAAATATTTAACACTTTGTCCACTTTTCACTCAGAGCGAGGTAATAATTAATGCAATATAACAAACATAATTGTTTTATTTTATTACTTATATTATTAATATAAGTTAGTTAATAGTTAAACTTTCAACCGAGGGGATTAATTTTCTATAAAAAAGTCAGGTTTTTAACAAAATAAACGAATTTTCAACCAAAAATGAAATAGTTCAATTATCATTTAAAAAATCTTTTAAAAGAAAAAACAAATTTTCTATAGAACAGACGAATTGTCTACAAAACAATTGAATTTTCAACAAAAATCTTAATTTTCAATCAGTCAAACCATTTCAACAAATTTCTTTAATTCTTGTCAGTGTCACCTCTACACCACATTCTTTGAGTATTCTCTTATTACTGACTTTGCCGATTAGCGTTTTACCGCAGACATTGCGCAGAAATTTCATGTCAATCGCGTTAATTTTACCCTTATCCTTTTCTTGGTAGTTCTAGGTAATAGTAATATAATAACATTAATTTTCTATACAAAAAGTCGGGGTTTTAACAAAATAAACGAATTTTCAACCAAAAATGGAATAGTTCAATTATCATTTCAAAATTCTTTTAAGGCCGTGTGAGCGTAACCTCAATTTTTTTTTACATATTTTTCAAAATCAATTAACGTTCACACGAAACGCGATATCGAGTTGAAAATTTGGGAAGCTAAATATGAAGCACTAAGAAACGTGGATCTGATCCTAAATTTTTATAAGTATAAACAAAAATTTTTTATAACAAAATTTGTTTTTGCTTTTTTCATATTTATAAAAATTTAGGGCCAGAGCCACGTTTCTTAGTGCTTTATATTTAGTTTCCCAAATTTTCAACTCGGTATCGCGTTTCGTGTGAACGTAAGTTGATTTTGAAAAAAATGTAAAAAAAAATTGAGGTTACACTCACGTGGCCTTAAAGGAAAAAACAAATTTTCTGTAGAACAGACGAATTGTCTACAAAACAATTGAATTTTCAACAAAAATCTTCATTTTCAATCAGTCAAACCATTTCAAGAAATTGCTTTCATTCTTGTCAGTGTCACCTCTACACCACATTCTTTGCGTATTCTCTTATTACTGACTTTGTCGATTAGTGTTTTACCGCAAAAAAATATAAAAAGCCACAGAAACGCAAGAGCTTGCATGAAAAACTGTAATGAATGTAAAGGAAGATAAAGAGGTATGCCAGGACCCTAGTAGACACCCAGAATTAGAGTCAACAATGCAACGTTATCGATTTTTAATCGATTTCGGTAGTTGCTTCTCTCGTACGGGGCACATCAACTCTTTTAGACATTTGGCCTAGCTTCGCGGCAGATGTCTATCTTTTTATCTGCGTTCGAGTTCTAGACGGGCTACAAAGAAGTAACTGTACTTCGCAATTACTCTGTGGCCAGAAGGCAGGTAGAGAGGGGGAGAGAGGGGGGAAGGGGGCGGCTGTAGATAAAGACGGAGAACTGAGAAAATAAAAAGTATGTAGAAGGGAAGGATGGTTGCAGCATAGAGGCCATAGAGCATATAGCTCAGAAAACTACGACGGAAAGAGAGAGGCAGATATCAGGATTTGTTCTCTGAGAAAACCAGTCATTACGTAAGTTAGTTAATGCAAGGTTTACCCCGTGCGGCTACGAACATGGGAACAGTTAGAGCTCGCCCGACAAACACATATATACAAAACAGAATTGTTTCAAAAACAATTGTTTAAAAAATAAGACGCACAGAAATGACAGAAGGGAATTTCAGAATTCAGAGTCCAAAATGCTCTCAAAAGAGGGCGAATAGGGCGATTTTTCACGGAAATAGGAGAATAATAGGGGAATCAAAAAAAAAAAGGAAATTTCAACAAAATAGTTTAATTTTCTACCAAGAGAGATGAATTTTCAACAAAGCTCAAAACTCGAATTTGTTTAGAAAATATTTTAATGTTAAAACCGAAAAGATGAATTTTCAAACAAACAAAAAAATGTAATTTTCAACCAAGAAAAATGGATTTTTAACAAAATAGTTGAATTTTCAACAACAAGAACATTATTTTCAACGAAAGCGTTCCATTTACAACAAATTAGTTTAACTTTCAAGCAAAATATACGAACTATTAATCAATTAGTTGAATTTTCAATTTACGAAGATGAACGTTTAAACCAAGAGGAGAAATTTTCAACCAAGAAAGAAAAAAATTCAAAAAAATTATTCAATTTTCAATCCAAGAAGACAAATTTGTTACAAACCAGTTGAATTTACAATCCGAAAATATAAATTTTCAACAAAAAAGTTAATTTTCGGAAAAAATTCATTTTTAATGTATAGAATTCCTGAAAACAAAACAAGAATTCAACGATCAAATTTGGACCAACACAACAAAATGCTCCTATTGCAATTCCAACGTTTCGGTGCTCAC